>DWLI01000247.1:0-24984 GCA_018249915.1 Cecropterus dorantes dorantes
AAATAAATAAGCATAAAGTGATGTTATATAGCCTACTATAATCCAAATTTTCAAGTCACAAACTTGAACGGTGTAGAACCTTCATATAAAAGTTTTTCACCCTTTTCACTCCCTACGGCGTAGAATTTCCAAATATCCTCTTTTAGTGCTCCTTTACATTCCCTAAGGAATCTTCATACTAAATATCAACTTTCTACGCTTAGCAGTTTCGGCTGTGCATCGTCTGTCAGTCAGTCACTCAGTAACGGAAGGCTTTTATATATACTCATATAGAAGATAATATATCGAGAGTAAGATAAAAAATGCACGATTTTTAGACCTCAAATGAATACGGTCTGCATTATAATAAGCCACAAAGGGCTTTGGACCAAGCAATAATCATCACCATTCCCGTAATAAAATAATATAAGTGACTTATCGATTGATACGATACAGTCGGGCGATGCAAAGTTCTATCAACTTCAAGCCTTCTTCTGGGCTCTTTTAATGTAGAGTTATAGAGGTAATCAAATTATATATTGTAACGTAATATTCAAATGTATATTGATTAAGATCGCTATAACTTCAACGAAATACATCACATTATTTGTGAATTAAGATGCTGAAATTCTGCTTAGGTAACTTATTTCTACTAAATAATATCAGTGTTTGCGTCGTTGCGTGCTGTTTTCAAGATGTTAACGTGCCAAATCATAATAGTCTAGAATGGTGTCAATTAGAAATGCATCCTTCATCTGCAGCAGTAAGAATATTTTGGACACGAGACGCCCACGAACATGAGCATTTACAATTAGGATCTGGTTGCAAGACCGTTTACCGCAGTTTATTTTTTAAAAACAAAAAAAGAACCGTCCAATTGTTATCAGACTCGCGCACGAAGGGTTCCGTATCTATAAAAAATTACATATGTTGAATGGGAGCGCTCCTTAAATATTTATTTTATTTAAATTTAATTATTTATATTTAAAGTGAATATGACTTTATACTCTGTGAATATTTCAAGCGTATACATACGTCCGTTACTAAGTATTATCGAGAAAAAAATACATTTGTTGTATGGGAGCCTTCCTTAAATATATTTTTCTGTTTTTAGTATTTGTTGGTATAGCGGCAACCGAAAAACATCTTCTGGAAAAATATCACGCTTCTTGAGATACAACCTAGTGACAGACAGACGGACAGATGAACAGCGGAGGCTTAGTAATAGGGTCCTGTTTTTATTCTTTGGGTAAAGCACCCTACAAATGGAAGAAATAACGTATACGAATAAATAATAAGATTCCTTTCGAGTTTGTTCTTAAGTGCTCGTGACAAAGATTTAATGAACAAAATAGTAGACAAAGCAAATAATATGTGTCGCGTAATTGCTAAACGCATACAATGTCTTTCACATGTCATGACCATCATTCAATCATTGTTACCACGATTGCATTTGTACACATCTAGCCTTATCTGATAAGTAGGCTATTGTTATGTCATTACTTGTTTTATGATTCTCTGCAATATATGATTCATCTTGAATTTACAACTTCTGCGTACTAGTGAATCACATCAAAACAATAAAACTGCATAATAAAAATCTACAAACGTATATGCTTATGAAGTAATAAGCACTTTTACTTCAAATGGACTTCTTATTGGTCAATCTCCTAAAACCCATTATGGTATCCTTACCAATTATCTCAACTTAACATAATCCTCATTCTCCATTTACGATAATATAATAAATTATTTGAGTGCGTAATCCAACACCGAAATGGCAATTATAATAACACTATTATTAACACAAGGTAAATAACGCGTAACAATAATTTCCGTCACTTTAGTTTGAAATATGTGCTAAAGCACAGATACATGAATCGTTAACTTAATCCTCAAGAAAAGCAACGTGATTATAGTAAATCTTAGACAGAACTTTCTGTAGATGTCTCGTCTAAATTGATAATTGATGCCGATTTGTGGCAGTAACCACTATTTAAGAAATTGACTGCCTACTCATATCCTACTTCAGTTTTATAAAACACAGTTACATGGACATTACCAAGTTAAGGCTACGCATAATTGCAAAAGTATAAAAATAAGAACACTTACTCAATGAAGGAGTATCCAACGAGCCTCGTGGCGTGGGAAAAGAACGCGACGATGATGACATTCACGTGACCGATGCGGGAGGTGATGGCCTCAGCTCCGTACAGAAACGGGATGCTGCTCAACGTGCCGACGGTCACGGTTATTCCTAGACATTAGTTGCACTTGAGATAATAGATACGACGAGTAATGAGCGCAACAAGGAATCCGCCGAGGGTCTAGATAATCTAGATTTAAATGGGGCAATCTGTTCGGTTACAACCGTAACTGGGTACGTGGAATGAAGTATTAATAAAAACAAATAAGAAAAAATAGACGATGATCCTTACCTAGCAAAAAATTTGGTGCTCCCAATTCCTTCAAGTATAGAAACAGATACGACTCAATAAATCCCCAAAAATTTCCCAACGCGAACAGGAAAAAGATAAAAATAATTATATGTGGCATTTTGATTATGTTAACTAAGTCATGTAGTAAATTATCTGCAGGTAGTTTAGCTCCAAGTGGCATCACAGCTACTGTTAAGGCTGATATTAATAGCAGAACGTCATAGGTATAGAAAGCCGCTGAATAGTCCGTGTACCCTGCAACAAGCCGATGTAAACATTTATAACGGTATTGACATTAAAGATAACGATTATAAGATGCTACCACTTACCAACTTGTTTACTCCTCATATCTATAAATAAACCTGTTATGGGAGAAAATATCGCCATTCCAATACTTGCAAATAACCTTTCCTTGCCAAAATCACCGCCGTATTTTTGTATCATTGTCAAAGCTATGGGATCCATGATGGTTACTCCAGCGGATAACATGATAGTGCCCATAAATCTTAGGAAGAAATAGATGTAAAATGTTTTGTCGTCACTTTCCTTGTAATCTGGTGGGCAAATTTCCGGACCGCCTTTTCTGTAATAGTTATTTTATATTTAAGTATTTGGCAAATTCAGTCTTAACGCACAGTAATATTAAACACCAAGTTTTATTTACAGTTACTAAATGTTAATATTTTACCTGAAATCACATTTCTGTACCATGCAGTCAGCTGATAAATTTTCCAGACGTTGCTGAGATAATTTTGTCATATTGTGTGACATAACCAGACCTCCACATCTAAGATCTTCTTTATCGAGTGCACTTATATTAACACCGTTATTTATTAAAGTTTTCTCACCAAATCTTGATCTAAAGTCCGTTACAGTGTCATTATCGTCCTAAAACAAGAAATATGCAATGTAAAATATATACAATTTTAAATATTCTATTTTGGCTCTTGCATTTGTTTTCTTACTCTCTCCATTTCAATGCCAAGTTGTTCTTTGGGCTCCCCCAAATCATCATGGACTTCAATTAGAAAGAATGCAGCGTCGTTGTAATCTTCGTCATCAGTCATGTTTAGGTAACTGAAACCATATTGCAAAATCCCTAATCTTAAATGCTCAATATGCCGATATAGAAAAAAAAACTTTTTTCAAAATTAGAAGACCAAAAAGTAAAATAATGTACCGATGAAATATTAAACTTAAACATTATATATTGTATGAAAAGTTTCTTTGTATCTTTATCAGTCAATGGAAGAGTAGGTTATTAGGAAGGCTTAGTAATTGTTAAAATATAATGTCGCCTTTTTAATTATTTACTTAAACATTATGTGTAAAATATAATGATTCGTCTGTACAGAGTTATCTTGAGTGGAAACAAAGACAAATCTAATTATTCGACTTTAGAGACACAGTATTCTGCGTAATATTGTTGTTTATGTATCAAGATACTATTTGTTTTACGCCTAAGTTGGCTTGACTCTTGTCTACATTGTTTTCAGCTTTTGTATACCGTTTCGTAGTACCTCTCAAATAAGATACTGTTGACTTCATTACATTATATATATTTAAAATATAATATTAAGTTGATTATTAAAAAATACTATTCAATACACTTTATCCGTCATGATAATACCTGCTATTGGTAAGATCTGGAGGATGAATCTTGTGTGTAATATGGATATTCAGAAATTCCTTCTCATCAGAAACATCATTGACTGGACTTTCCGTAGGTTTCGACAACATACAGTGATCAACACATCGATCTAAAACGAAATCTACTTGCTCATCCTCGTCCGGGCACTCTCTGCTGGGGCAAGGACTCCACCAAATCTAAAAATGAGTTTCATTATAAATATTATCCAAGTTTCATAAGTCTCATACATGAAGAACCC
Source organism: Cecropterus dorantes dorantes (assembly GCA_018249915.1). NCBI lineage: Eukaryota > Metazoa > Arthropoda > Insecta > Lepidoptera > Hesperiidae > Cecropterus > Cecropterus dorantes. The sequence goes on from DWLI01000247.1 coordinate 4,307, forward strand.
ATTAGGAATTGTAGACGAGGGATCCATTAGTATTGAGACTATGTTAAAATAATTTAACAAAACAAAATAAAAAAATCCGACTTGGTGTGTTGATTATAGAATTAACCATACGCTGTTACTTTTAAAAATATTCTTCAAATTTCTAAAATAGCCTTCGATTACAATGCAGACTAGCACTGGTGTACTAGAATGCCGATTATTAAAACCTTGTAAAAATAATGTTATATATAGCGCATAGTCAATTATATGAAAACCTCTAGACAGTATGCATAAATTACGCTTTATACTGTTAAGTAATTCAGACACACGTTATGACACTACTTGTTAATTCGTCCTGGGGCCGGATGACACCGATTTGCTCAAATTCTTAGAGGACAGGAGCTAAGTTTATAACTACGTAACGAGGGCCAACTCCTTTAGTGTTGGTTTCGAAACAATGCTTGATACCTATACTATATACCTCAACGGTTTTATCGATGGGGTGGCGCATGACATACGCCGATGGTACGACTCCCGGCGTCTCCTGGTGAGGTATTAACAGCAAAGAGTGATGGAAGCCAGCGTTCAGTATCAATGCTGTTATCACAACCGGTTTGTATTCTCCGAAGCGATCCACAAGAAATCCTAAAATCAATATACATACACTAGGACTTTTGTAACAAGTTTGATTTTATATGTTTTGACCTCTAACTTACCAGTAATTGGCGGACTTAGAAACGTTGTGAATGGCAATGCTAAATAAACAAAAGATATCTCTGGCACAGTAAGTCCTACGCTTTGCATGTGAATCGTTAGATAGGGCAACAGCGAAGCCGTTGCTCCATACATCACAAAGAGTGTCACTTTCAACATAATTAGGTTCGGATTTATCCTCAACTTCACCATCATCCGGCTGATGCAGTTGGACGGCTCCTTCCCGTCGTCATCCATGGTGGTGTCGTCTTCGCTGTATTTTTTCGAAAGGTCGTCGGAAGACTTTGCCATGATCCGATCGCGCATTCACATTTTCATTATCAACGCGGTGTTCGTACACGGACTATATCTTATCGACTGGCGCTCGAATCACAGAAGTCAGTGGTGTGACGGTTATTTATATAAGGATTAGACGATGTTGCTCGGTGGCAGCGGGAGAGCCAAGGAGGGTCCCGTGCTCCCGAGCGACTGCGGGCCGGGCGGGCCGCGGCGGACGTCGCGGGACGCCAATTTACAAATAATAGCAAATTACCTTCGTTTAAGAAGTGTCACGGCGATTGGTGGGGATGTTGACTAAATCGGCTGGCAATCCGAAGACCTTGTGGATAATAGCTCTGGTCGGGGCGCTGCTGGACTCGGGCCTTAGTTCCCTATGGAGTCGCGGCTCGCGAATTAGCGCGAAACTTCCTTGCTCAGCGTTGTTGTGAGTTATTTTATCTTATGCTTATTTAAATATTTTTTTCTTATTAGAATTTCTTCATTTTAATTATAATTTCTTTCAAGTATATACGTTTATTTCTACTTATTAAAACTTATTAAAACAGAATATTTTTCAACGCTTATATAATATATTTAAAGTCAATATATTATATCCCTAAGGACATTTAGATTAACGTTGAAGATGTTTGTTCACCTTGATATTGTGACAACCTACAACAAGTGCTTAACGATTTACTAGTTGAGAAGTTTGGTATTAAGTGTTGATACCTACAGTAGGGATAAGTTAGTTAGTTAATAGATTAGTTTAAGATAACTGGTAATATGTACCAACATAATTATTATACTTATAGATCATTATCCCAAATATAAAATCCATTTTAAAAAATAGTACTTCTACATTGGTACGCAATGTTGAGATACTCTTTTTTTTATTGGATCAAATTTAAAAAAAATATATACGATGTAGGTACATATTTTGCCTATCGGTTTGTTACAACAAAACTTATATTCAGAGATAAGTTTGGAATCTTCAGAAAACTATGGATTTTATATCAAAAGCAACTTATATATTTAGAAACGTAACGAAACTAGTACATATTATTCCAATAGATAAATTCTAAACCACATTACACAAAAAATTTCATTACTTAGTGTTATTTTTTCACAGTAAACATAGGTAAGTATGGATATAAATAAGTTGGACGCATACCTATTTAACCACTTGTCTAAGGATATTAAAACAGATATAATGTATCTACTATCTAAGCACAAACACAAGTCTGTGTAACACCTTATACTTTTCATGGTCAAGGTTCGATTCAACCTTGATTGACCTTTAAGGAAATGTTTATGTTGGTGGAAATGTGAAGTACTCTACTATAGTTGGCATTCATTATAAAATACTTTATTAATGTCACTTTTAAAATTTTCTTCTTACTATTTTCTACTGGTTTTGAAGTTAAATAGTGATTTTGCGAATGGAAAAGAAATCTTCAATTTTCTTAGCTCTTAAACGCCATCTACACAAACGTGGTCGAACTATTTACATCTTTTACAATTTACTGTACACAACGCCATCTGTCGGAGAGTAGTTTTAATAAGCAACTGTCCATTGCTGTAATCTTTTGTTATAAATTATTACATATTAAGTAGATAGCTACACATTTATCTTCAATAAAATGATATTAGAAATAAGAAAATAATATAAGATATACCGTAAGCCACGACACAATTATTTTTGATTTGTATGATTTTACAAACATAAAAAGACAAGCAGTGTGACCACAAGACAAAAATAAAGTAAATAAAATCTTAATAAATGTAAGTACAATTATTAAATCTCAATGAAATCTATTTTATATTTATTTTAAAAGTGTAAATTTAAAGACTAATTTTATTCTAATACTTCGGAAACGAATTTAATATTCAAAAATGAATACTAAACCTTTCAGTATTAAACTACTTATCAAATCAAATCATATCAATCAAATGAATATAAAATCATTAAGGGGTTCTCGTAATAGTCATTTTTTAAGTAATATTTTATATACTGTATCAGTGTTACTGACATCTACCGACCATAGACCACAACTATTCGAATGTAGGTCTACGATATCTATAGTCTACTGCAAATTGTCAACCATAATGCATTGCGCATAAATGGCCGCCATGTTGCTGCCGTCTGAAAGATGTTCACATCTGTGTGTGTTTACTAATGAATTTTAAGAACTTTAATACTTAAATTATCGTATTTGTGAAATTGTGAGTGTACAATGGTTTTATATTACGTATGTTTTTGTGATTGAAAAGTCTATCAAATGTCTCAGAGCCCAATAAACAGTGAAATTTTCTTTAGGTAGTCATTCGAGTCGGACGGCATAATGGCTGACAATCTCATTCAAAAGTCACATAAAACTAGTGAAAAAAACAAGTATAACAACGTTGTTCATCGTACGACGAGTGAATCTCTTCGGCTGAACGAGTCAGAGAAGGGAGTGACTCACCCGACGAGTCTTCAATCCGCCCATAACCCAAGGAAAATATCTTCCTTTCAGATCACCAGTGTGACGGTTGGCTCTAGGGTGAGCACAGATGCAGGCGAGGACTCCGCTGACGATCTAGACGAATCTCACACCGACGACATCTCAAGGGTGACTGATATAGAGAATGAAACGCCGAGTTATTCTGAAGATACCTTCTCGAAAGACGATGTGTTTTACAACGCGTCGAGCGCCTCGCTAGGCTGCGCGCCCGTCATCCCGACCAGTTCGCAGTACGGCCTCGCCATCGTCGGCCAGGACAACAATACCAATCAGATAGGGGGAGCAGTGCCAAATAGTAATAATACAGAAGTGAATGACATGCACGTCAGTGTCACGAACGCCGGAACGGGTAGCATTATCAACTTAATTGGTAATGCTAAGCCCCAAGAAGGTATGAAAGAGATACAAGAACACGTCAGAAATGAACGGTTTAAGGTTGTTAAAATAGAGAGCACAGAACCATTCCGTCGAGGCCGATGGATGTGCATGGATTACTTGGATCACACTACAACTCAACAAAACGCACCGATCACACTGAATAACAACTTGGATGTCACGGAGAGCAATGCACTGCAGGCTCCAGACAGTGGCGTTGTGATTAACGATAGTCAACATGATGACATGTGTAATGATCTGACGAGCAAAGGGCCTAAAGAAATACAAGTGAATGCTCCGGCTGTACAACAAATAGATCAAAGTGTTCAGAAACAATTCCCTATGGCTTCCCCTGGGCAATCACTGACCCAACCTATTAATGTAGTACAACAAATGCCCGTTAATCAATCTGTTTCTGTGCAATCACCACCTTTAGAAATGCCACAGCAGATGCAAAATCAAAATATGCAAAGCAACCAGCAGGTGGGTCAACAACACCCACAGAGTATGACTCACATCGCTATCCAGAACACTGCCCAGAGCCACCCACAGTCCACGCAGCAACAACAGGTACAACAGATACCGCAAAGTTTTCCCCAGCACCAGTTGCAACAAGTGATAGCGCAGTCTCAGGGAATAGCTTTGCAGCAAATACCAATGCACCAGCAGATGCCGCAGCAAATGCAGCAAATCCCTAATCAACAAATGCAGCAAATAAACCAGCATATCCCGCAGGCCCAAATCACTAATATGCAGCAACTACAACAACAAATGCCGCAGATGCAAGGCATACCGAATCAGGGCCAATTACCACAAGTGGGAAGTCAACAGCCACAAATGCAGCAAATACAAGTGCAGCCAATGCAGGGTCAGCCTAACCCTCAACAGATACATCAGATGCAACAAGCTCAGATGCCGAATATCGGACAAAGTCATCATTTGCAAGGGCAGCAAACTATGCCGCAGCAAGCTCAGCTTCAACACCTGCCAAGCCAGGCTCAAATTCAAGCTTTACAGAATCAACAAATCCCAAATCACATACAACAGATGCAAATACCGGCTCAGTTGACTGCTGCTAATCAACAGATACCACAAATGCAGCCCCAAATGCATCAGCTACCGTCCCAACCACAACAGTCTGTAGTACCAGGGATGCATCCTCAAATGCAACAACAGGGAATGACGGCGGTTCAGCCACAGTACAGCCAAGCAGTTAATCAACAGCCTAATCCGCAAGCAATGATTAGCGCTACTATTCCATCGTCTCAGCAAGCAATGGTTCCTACTCAACACAGTGTACCTCAGTACCACACTCAACAGTCACAGATGTCTCAACAAGGCCAGACTATGCCACAAGAAGTCCTAACTAGTATTGTTACATCACAGCAAGGAGCAACTTTGCCTTCCAATCTTCAGCCAATGGTGTCACAACCCCAGGGATCTACCTTGCCCGCCAATCTTCAAAGTTTAGCCGGGCAGCAACAGCCTCCACCCGTACACGCTATGACAGCACAGCAAGGAAATGTAGGCCAGGGGAACATACAGATGATGACCGCTGCTCCCCAGAATATGCAAATGACTCTAGACGGGAATCAGCCAAGCATGCAGATACCCGCCTCAGATCCCATATTCATGCAGCAGAATGTCGGCCAGCAAATACCATCTCATATGACTCAGACGCAGAACATAATGCCACAGCAGGTGAGCGGCCAGGGGCAGATGGGTGGCGTCCAGTACATTCCCAACCAGTCTGTGCCTCAGGTGTCGATGGGCCACCAGAACATTCCGATGTCGATGCAGCAAAGCATGCCGGTCGGAATGGGCGGCGGGGTCCACGCGAACGTGATCCAGTCGCAGACGAGCATGGGTCTGGGGTATGGAGGAGTGGTGCCGGTGATGTCTCAGAGCAGCGTGGCGCCGGTGGAGGCGACCGTGTCGGGGACTAACTCTCCGGTGGTATCGTTGCCGGTCAGTTCTACCGCGTATGTGGCCAACGCCACGCAGGCGGGCCACGACAGTCAGGGCTTCGGGAGCCCGGTCAGTGCGGTGGTGTCTCACGCGATCAGTGGCGCAGTGATGAGCAGTGTGAATGTGAATGCGTGTGATAGTGGTGCTCCGGACGTGACGTCGGACGGCCTGCAGGCCGGCGACACTGGCGATGGCAAGGAGGAGACGCAGCCGCAGCCCCAACCCGAGGATGAAAGGTGAGTACAAACACTTCATCCAACATATATACCACTCAAATTTCTGCAATTTTAACAGACTTCCCAAGGGAAAGAAGTTATATATTCGTCACATTTGTTTCTTAATGAAGCTATGTTCTAATTTAGAGGGAGTACAAGTAATTATTATGTACAGTATTCAAATGTACACATCCTTATTATACGAGTATAGCTCAATTGCAGATATAAAAATTTATTAACTATCTTTTAAACAAAATTTTATAGGAAAGGAAAGCTATTCAGAAAGATAATCTGTGTATCAAAAAGGCACTAATTTTGTAATTACAGTATTTGCAGAATAGATTAGCTTAATTACATTTTCACTCAAATTAATTAAGCTTTAATTATCAAATGTCAATCCAATATAATTGGTATTTTTATTTGTTTTAAATCAATATGCATGTAATGCCTCATATAAATTGTAAATGGAGATCTTTTACTAAGGATATATTTTAAAATGTTAGAGAAAAAGGTTTAAGACAGCCTTAATTTTTGAGTCCTAATTGAATTTAAGAGTAAATTGTGCAGGAAATTTAGTTAATTTATGAAATGCGCCGTAACAGATAACGTGTCTTTATAATTGGACACCATTGTGAGACCCATAAGCATTTTACATTTACGTCAATAAAATATATAAGTATGGAAGTACTGGTCTTCAATAGCATCACCTCCTCACATTTCGTGAGCATCGTAGGGGGTGGCTAAAGGAAAAAATTCAAGAGATGAGCATCAAACTCTTTCTGAGTATCATCAACATTTACTGCAGTGACCAACACGCGTGCTAGACGCGGTGTCTATTAACAAAATCCCTATTACGGAAGGCCTACAACCAGAAATGAATTTAAAAATGCTAATAGATGGATTCTTTGTCTACATTACATTTTTTATATATATACATGGTAGCTACAAGCTTAAAGCAGATTTTTTTCTAAATTACGCGTTGTTTTCTAGAAAATACTTTATTAGGGCTATACTTTCTCTATTCCAAATGAGTACAATATTCTTAATATTGAATGTAACATTTTGAATATAAATTTGCGGTTGTTTAAATAGCTGTCTGACATGATAAACATGAATAAGGAGGAGATGGAAGTGGCATACGCAAACACTTAATGCAAGGGCCGTCGTGCTTGAGAAATTGAATTTATTAGAACCGTTAGTCACTGGAATCCAACCTAAAACAGGGTCTATTATACGTTAAATGGGAAAGCGATTCTGTTACATTTATTTTGTGTTTGCAGAACTTGGTTTTGTAACTCGTTTTGCGCATTGCGTGCACTAACTTATGGTCGCTCGTAGCGTTGGTTAGTAACAGAACAAGAATATCTGTGCAGCTGCAAGTAACGAATCCCGCATCTATTTGCGAAAATAACTCATCCGTAGACAATGGCGGTTGCTTTCGTTGCGTTCGGCCGCTGCTCGTACCGCCGAGCGGAATCCGACGTCCCTTTGATGCTGTTTATTTGCTCTTCGTCCTGCGACATAAATAGGTGGTTGACACGTACAGTGCATGGTGCCCGCCGGTATGTCGGTGAGTCACCGGCGCACGCGCAACGCACCCGATCTACAGGCCGGCTAAAAAAGAGACGGGCGTTCGTTTTTGTCTGGCTGCTTCGGCGATTCGCACACCTTTTTTTTCGAACTTGACATCGATGACTAGATTTCTCTCGTTCGTCTTTGTTAGAACGCTCATTATTTGTGATGTAGTGTGATGGGACACGGGAATGCCTTGCCAAAACTCGCCACGAATTCCGATGTTGACTGACCATGAATGTATCTAACTCGCTTAACATTTTAAAGAGTTCCCTCAGTATGCGCGACACGAAACCGCAGTGCGAAGTCGATGCCGGCGCCAGCGCAACGTCACTGGCGTCGTTGGTAATCGAGTCGAGAGAGGAAGGCCGCGAAACTTGAGCCCTCCACTCGCTCTGATCGACTCGCATGCACCACAGTTCTCAAGCAGTCATATAAGCAGACACTTAATGCGGTTAGGAGTGATTTGCGACGGACAGAGAGCGCAATGTTTCAAATCCTCATTGCTTAAGTGGCTTTGATTCGTATTCACGCTTTTAGTTATGGTTAGTGTGACTCATTAAGAGCATTTGGTTATTGCCAAATAATATAACTATATCTAAAGCGTTTTCTAAATGGATGTGTGCGTGTACAGGCCCGTGTACTACGCTCTAATTGATGTTTTTGTGCGTGCGAATTTAGAGCCATCCATAACACTAATTGGAGCTTATAATATACGCTTATGTTATTTCGGCCTCTGCGCTAGACCGAACCTTAATTGAGATTTATTATAATGTAATTGATTTATGCAAATCTTTCACATGTCGCCAGTGTTGTAGGAGAGTCCTTTAAGATTCCTCGAGTTCTTTCAATAGCCTATTGTCTAAGCGTGTTTTTTAAACTTCTCTCCATTCATGGAATCGTTCGTACCACATCGTGTGGATCGCGTACTGTGCAATCAAACGACGATTTTATGTCTTTGGCGGAATTGTACTGCGGTACTGGTACAGTATGCAACAGAAGTGGTTACGGTTTTATTTTATTTTTCAAATTATACTTTATTTTATGTTATACTATAATTTATGTTAAAATATTCTGTTGTCGTTGTCGTCTTTGAAAATTATGCAACATGAGAGTTTATATTAATTTTTTAATGCACAGGAAAATGCGAATTAGTCAAAGTAATTATTTTAGAAAAATAATAAACGAAATTTGTATTATTATGTTTGTATATAATGAATTATAATAAACTATCTCAAAATTTACTATCCTAAGTTCAGTTTTGTTATGAAATTATATTTTTCATGCTTACATTTGCCCAGCTTGCCAGTAAATTGTGTGAGTAATAATGTGGGATAATAATAATGAAATGCACTTATAATAACACTTGTTAGTTAAAATAATCGGTCTGAATAAGTTATTCAAAACAAGTAAAGGGGCGTGGCAAAACTAAGGTTGAAAAACCTGCTTTAAACATTACTTGATTTGATTATAATAAAACCGGTTTCAGTACGTTTCATTTTTAATAACTTAATTTTGATTATGAAATGACTAAAGGTAATATAGCTTCAGTGCATGAAGTCTATTCTACTAAATTTACCGACCTAAGTTTATGATGGAAACCAGTACAGATGTATTATTTGTACCATATAGGTACTAATAAATATACGCAATGATATGCCCCGCGAGATTATCTGCGTTTAACCAAATGTAACAATTTACAATTGACTTTAATGAAATGAATGAGATGGATTTTAAATTAAATAAGACCTAAATAACTTATCAAGATTTGGGCTATAAATATATTTACACAAAAATTTGGTTTGGTCCGATTTTAAACTTCGAGGCAAATATTTTTAAAATTACAGAAGCCTTTTTTTGGCAAATATATGCGCAGACTCGTTTTTACAGAGCATTCATGCTTATTATATGTATAAATATTATATTTATATCGTATGTCAGTAAAACACCATATATAATTCTAACTTTAAAGTAGTAAGTATAATTAATAATTGATAAATCATTAGGTATTTTGTATACCGTGCCTGAAGCTTGAAAAAACTGTCAATTATATGTAAGTGCGAATTTACTATAATATCTAGTGCCGGAAAAATCTAAATTCAGACCAATTTTCCCTTTAATGGATAAAACAGGTCAACTAATTAATTTTAAATCCTACTTTTCCTTACCATGTATGTAACATGGCATATTTTAAATATAACTAATTGTGCGGCTTTAGGTCAAAAGTGCGTTATTTCATTATATAAAAAATGTATTATAGTCCTTTGACTATAGAATAGCTAGGAATACCGCGGGTAACATCTAGTAGATTAAATATCTGCCGAAGAGCGGGAACAATTTGAAAGATTCATTCGCTCGTATAGTTTCTACTGGCCGGCGGTCGGCGCGATCTATTGGCGTGCTTATATCGGTGAAAGTGGATTCTCAAACTCCCGTCTCAGCTCCGCTATAAAGGTGGGCGCTGACCAAGAGCATTCGCGTGTAATAAACCGCTCTGATTTAATTTGTGACTATGACGAGTGAAGCACTTGAGAGCGCGAACTCTTATTACATCTTCGAGCAATGCAAAAATATATTAAGCCGAGCATTGCAGTGAGGGGGGGTGTATCTAGTCTACACAATACTTATAAGTGGGTGAAAAAAAGTAGAAATGTTTAATTAATGTAACGTTTGAACCATTTTTACAATACCTGTTTTTTTATGAATACCTTTAGATAACAAATTATTGTAAATTTATGAATCATTCAGAAATATCCGTTTATGTGAATACCCCTCATTAGTACCTGTCATAAGTATAATAGAACATTGTCAAAAAACCGTTCGTGTCTGCTCTAATTTTGCACACGTTAATTTTAACACGTCACGCGCCGCTGTAAGTTACTTCCAATTTTTATCAAAACCGGTTTCACATTTCCTATCACTGCGGTTTCGTATCGCAAAACCCTTGGTAATTGTAACGAATTCTCTTTTAAAGTTTTGACATAACATTTACATACAACTACAACTCTAGCAACTTACAATTCTAGCTTCACGAACTTAAAATCTTGAGTATGCACCTCGGAATTTTTCGAAATAACTAATGCCTTAAAATTACTATTTGCATGTGGGTGTAAAAACTACTGATTGCATGTGGATGAAATTTGGCACTTATATACACATATAGGATACTTTTTACCATAGTACATAGTACATGACCCAAGCGGGCAGAGCTGCGAGAAAAAGCTAGTTGACTAATATTTTTCTTTAACGGTTATCGAATGTATATTAGGTACTTGCTCGCATCCAGAAGGTTCTATAAGGTGTGTTTGTAAATAACTACCGTGGTCATGTGTATCCTATATACTTTTCAGTCTGAGCGACACTCCTAACCAAAAATGGGACGATAACACGCCTTAAAGTACGTGTCTTCACCTCGTTTATAATAATATTTTTACAATATAATTTTTTACATACATATTTACATTGAAATGATTGTGTCACCATTTTCGTATAAATTATTTTACAAATAATTTTAACCAGAACACAAAAATATTCTGCTCGGTACTTTGGGCGGTCTGTAAAAGTCGCCGAGAAACAATTATAAATATTATCAGTTTTCTAAATAAAGGATACAATCAAATCTAATTCAACATTAAATTTTAAGAGAAGCATTTTTCTTCAATATACATTCGTAGTTTCCCCAAGACGTAAACAAACGTGGATAATTATTTTTATACTGACTTCCCAAACGAAAGAGGTTATCTATTGGTCACGGATATATTTTCTATTTTAATAAAGATACAAAAGTAGTGAATATATGGTTTACAACGTGGCGGTATTAAGACATTTATAACAATAGACATGTGGAACATTTTAGCGCATTTTGTTGCCTACGACCTAACGCATTTCAATGTTTCAATGTAAGCTTATACCAAATCTGATGCGTGCGCGATAAAAATATCACCAGATAATCTTGTTAAACGCACTGATACACTACACGACTGATACATTAAGATAAATTAAATTCAATATCAGCACACGCTTAAAACTAGTAACATTGTTAAAAATATTAAAACAAAGAATCCTGCTGCTTAAAATGATTGTTTTGTTCATAATGATATAATGAGTTTTCGTCAAAATAGTCAAGTAAAGTTAGTATGATATACTTTTAGAATGATATATTTATTAGCTCTCATTTGATATCCATATTGTTGTGATAATAAAAATGTCGTCCCCTCCCCCTTCACCTTTTTTCCCTTATTTGCAGGCGCCATTTATAAAATGATATAGTACTCTCCAAACCGAGACGATAATCATATGTATACTCGTACATACATCACATTCCGTCGAGCCGTTAGGGCCGTAGCGCGTACCAAAGAAATGGTCATACATACATACAAACGCTCGAAAAACATTAACTCCCTTCTGATACAGTCGGTATTTAGTTGATGCGTATCAAAATGTTTTAAATTCGAAAATATTTAGCATGGTTTAAATACCTACGCTTTGTCGTGCGTAGAACTGACGTCACAACATTACATCGGTGTGGCCGATAAAACAATTTTATGAATTGATACGCGAATGCCAATGTACTGGTACTTCACACGAGTAAATCATAACACGATAACTTGTGAAGTCATAGAAATAAGCAATTTTTCCACTGCTTACGCTGTACTGCAAATAAAATGTAATAATTTTATTAACATGTTCCGGTATTTTTGTCTGATGCTGTCTTTCATAACAGTATAACATGAATATATCATATACATGTCGAAAAGAGAAAAAGGATTTCCCCCTTTACAATTGATAACTGTACTATCTAATACAGGGGTTCTAAACTAATGGTCGCAAAGCTTTGAATATATTCCTACCATAGTCCAAATTAATGCTATTCTTTTTATGAATCTATTTTTATACCTATTCAATATTTAACTAAATTATTAGTGTGGTCCGTAGCTAGACAAAAAATGCGTTCAATGTTCCATTATAACAAAAAGGTCAAGAACTCCTGATAGGAATTGGTTATTCACGCGCACATTTTACCACTTACCCAATTATTAATTTGATAGACTTTATTTTTTAGATCATGGAAATGGTGAAAGTGCAGTTCCTAATGAAGTGACCACTTTAGCCGAAAAAACGACTACGATAAAATGAGAGCGGTATCTAAAGTCGATCACAGATGCACTCGATACTTCTGAATCCATCTTAACTTTTGTTGCTTTGTTTACATGTTTTAGCAATCTGGATTGCACGTTGCTATAAAACAGAAAAGCTAGAACATAATAACACCTGAACTACATGTATGAAGAAACGTATGGAAGATTTGTCTAGTTTGAGGTAAATTACCAAAGCAGCTGAGAGTCTATCTGATGATAAGAGGCCCCTGCCTTGGTAACATCTATAACCAACTTTATGTAGATCGTACATGTATCATCTCCAGACAGCACACCATCGAAACGTAAGAACCATTCCACGCTGAATGTAGGCGTGTTTGCACCTTTCCGGTTGAAACCACATTGGTTCTATCACATATAATTCTCATTTATTTCTGAAGATACCTGGCCTAGTTTTTCTTACTTCCACCTGTTCGGTCAAATGGGTTTTTCCTAGAGCGTTGTGACATGGGGCTCTTCAAAAAAGGTGCGAACAGAGCTGTCTGAAAGACTCTTCTGGTGTGGCAAACGTGACAGTGACTACTTTCCATTAGATAGCCCGTTTGTCTTACCGTTAGGTTTAAGTACTTAAAAATGCGTTCAATGGTACATTAAAGCAAAAAATATATACATGACGAATAGATAACCTCTTTCCTTTGGGAAGTCGGTTAAAGAGTAAAAGAACTCCTTATCAATACCTATCTAGTTCCGGGTTCCTGTGTTTCCGTCTGTAACATTGAGTACCACGATAGCGATAAACTTCCACCACCAAAATTGACATGAGTTGGAGGATTGCAACATGCCTGTTGCGATGATAGCGCACGATAGCGCGGGCACCGGGCACCTCGCGATGGTTTGTTGTTAAACAAACAGCTGTGCCGCCGCGCCGGGGCGTGACGCGGCGCGCAAGGACGACGGCGCTCGAAAAAACGTTGTACCTACCGCTCGCCGTCTCGCTAGTTTTAGCGTTCCGTGGTAAATGTTAGCAACCAAACAAACCTTGTGATTAAAGCATTTTTTGGAAGTCTTACCGTTCCATGGTAAATGTTAGCTTCCAAACAAACCTTGTGATTAAAGCATTTTTTGGAAGTCTTACCGTTCCGTGGTAAATGTTCGAAAGCCCAATCGAATCTTGTGATTTGAGCATTTTGTGGAACTAAATCTGTATGTAATATTCATTTACCATACATCTTCGGTCTTAAGTACTAGTTGAAGCCGGGTGGTTTAACATTTTTTTTTGTTTTTGTATAGGACATGTGAAAGTCACGAAACGCTTTTCGAATTATTACATATTAAAAATATTGTATATTTTTTCTAGTACTTTATCATTTAAACATGGTTTAGATTAAATATAAATAAATGTTCTCTATCTTGTGTTTCAATTGTACTGTTTGGAAAATGTTAAAACAATAATTTATTATATTATATTTCATAAAAGGCTTTTTCTGAATAACACGAAGTGAGAGCCATGATTTTTTTCGAAATCAACCGCAAGTCAACCAAGTGTAAAATAGAAAAAGCATACGCAATAAGTATATGTATAAGTACTTGTGTAATTTTCCACACATTTCTCAAATGTCTTATGACATTAAAGGTTTACTTTTTTATACGATTTCGAAATAAGAGGAAGTTCTAGGCTCTGTACACACACAGTCGTATGTATATTAATATTTGTGTGTAAAATACGTTAAATAATGTGCGAGCCTATTACAGACTTACTTATATTATTTACCTATTTAGCTATTCTATGCTTAATTAACTCTTCAAATATTTTGTGTCTATCAATGGTTTCAAAGGTTCTTTTTCCTGTGAACTTGAAACGTCTATCATTAGTTTAATTTTGTTACGATCTAATACGCATTAGCTACGACGCAATAACAAGCCTCTGATTTTCCATTGAAGGTGTGATCAGCGATCACTTACAGACCTGTTTGCTTAATATGACTTGAGACAAGAATGTAACGAGGGCTAAAGTTCTATACGACCATTTCACAACGATTATTTTTATGCGTCTTCTAAAAGATACGGTATACGATTAAAGAGAAAATATTTACTCGTATATATCGAATCATACTGTAAATTGGTAAATTTTCATATACGATTTTGTACTAGGGGAGCGTCGATATGATTAACGCGAATATGATTTATTCGATATATATTTCAAATCTCTTAAACCATATCTAATCATGGTATCATGACTAACCCTGCTGATTGAGTCACAGTGGTGCAATACAATTGACACAGCAAAAAATGATTACCTAAACTAATTAAGAGGAGCCAAAAAAAATGTTCTCAATACCTATGTTCCGTTCGTAAGTAGGCTAGTGTTACATACCTTACTTTACACGTGTATTAAACAGACAACCGATGAAAAATTAAAAATTACATATTCTGTCACTTATTGTTACGATAAATATTTGCAATGCAGACACGCGATGTAGATACTAATCAGTGTTAATTATAAAATTATTCGCTCGTCTATCCCAAATTGATTTTTAGTGCCACAATTTACCAATTAATGTGTATTTGAACGTTTTCGTGTTCATAATTATCTTGTTAAGAAGCCGATGAGCTGTAGGATCTCGCGTACATTCCACAAATATTTCCACGCCACTAATTATCTCCGACCTTCACTTCACTCGGCCAAGTATGCTGTATTCTTTAAAGGCACTGAAAATGAGAATAACTGCATACGGTATCTCAAGGAAGTGATATAGATAGATTTATCTCAAGAAAGTGAGATAGATAGATATTTCATTTCGTTCATATTCCAAATAACTTAGCTCACCGCTCGCGGCTATTATTCGGTCCGCGTGTTATACAAAAAAATAAAAATAATGGTTATAATAAATATAATAAATAAAATAATAAAATAAAAATATTATATATTTCTTAAAATAATATATATATAGGTTATTTCTTGAAATAATATATATACAATGAAATGTCTTTATTTTCCTAATTCTCAGTTACAAAAATCCTTCTTATATTTCCATTGGATCGGAACGCGACTTCAACAGAGAAGATTCGGCAAGAAACTCGGCGTGTTTGATTTTTTTCTTTGTTATCATCTATACATTTTCGTGTTTTATTTAATTACTTATGAATCATCTTGTTTTAAACATGAAGAATTCAAAACTAGTTCCGGTAGCAAATATTTATTGAAAAAAAAATATATATAGATAAAAACACATTCACTTTATGGAAACATATTGAACAACCAACAATTGACCAAAATAACATTTTACATACAAAGCCTACCTTTATATATTAATGGAATAATAAATCCTATTTTTTTCAACACAATATGGTTATATTAACTGCCTATGGCCGATATTAGGTCATACAGAATATCAAATTGAAATAAAACAAACAGTTCCAGACCACCTCCATATCGCAACTGAGTTGTTTGGAATGCCTGGTGCGCTAGTTGCATTCCGGCTTTCACCACTTACGATACGATAACACTAAAAACAGATAAATACTCGTAGATATGTATCGAAGAAGAATTTCAGTGTCGTTACTCTAATTGGTCTTTGCTATGCGCTTGTGAATCACCAATACATTATTGTGTCCTATGTTAGGCGTGTGTCTCCAGTAGTCTCTATATAGATATAAAAATGTTTGTTATACCACAAAGGTATTCCGAGTACGCAAAGATAATATTTGTATAGTATTTTTTTTCTGTACCATGAAAAGTTATATTTAACTCTTACTGTTTTGTGATCTACAGTAACTCGAAATATTTTATATCGATATTATTAAAACACGTGTATAAAATAACATTTGGAATAACATGACATAATATTGTCTTCGCCAAACGTCCTATTTGATCGAGTATACGTAGAGATGACGTTAATCTTTACAGGAGATTGCTTATAGTACACATACAAGTGTGAAAAGTAGCGATCAAAGATAATAGGGGATTGTGTTGAATTCCAATAAATCGATATCTCGGTTCGTTAACTGATAATGTAAACCAATTATCAGCCATTATACTCGTTGGATTGCGCATATCTCTATTTTTGTGGCTAGCGTAATTGTGTGCTATGATCGGAGGTACCTTTTAGTATGTAACAACGTTTTTGTCATTTTTTTATTTTTTATTGGCCTATACAACCGTGACTGTAACATTAACTCATATTTGTAATTTATTTAAGCTTGGTTTGTTTCTCGCCGTTATAAAAGTTGAACGCTAAATATACCATATTGAGATGGATTAACAAATTAGAGAGTAACTACACGGACGATGCTAATGTCTGTATTGAAATTCTTAGCCACCTCAATGATATTTACGAGAAAACGCTCCGGCCATCCCACGTATAGTAGATATATTACATATAAGATTTTAGCCAATAATACTTAAAAAAAAGCTTAGTTCATGATTGATTACATTGACTAGAGTATAAAGTATTATGCAAATTTGAGATAACTGGGATTTCATATCAACTTTTATTGTCAAATTAATAATATACGTGTATACCTTATCTTTACTGTTTATTCATGAAGAGATTATAATGAAATTTCGAATTGGAAAGTAACAAAAATTTCAGTCGCGAAAGTCGACTCGGTTATATTTAGAGACGTTATTTCGTGTGTGCTAACAGTGCTATAATTGTAACAGAATGCATTTATGTGTGTTATCACATGGGAATGCAATAAAGGGTCATTATTCCAATAATAGTGTGGCCACAACATAACAGAAGCATTGGGAACTCGCTCGGCGTATTGACCTCAACGCTCACGATATTTCTAATTATATCCTTTATCGTTCTTTGTTTTCAACGCATCGTACGCACTCTGGGCTGTGACAGTGATCGCTCTACGGTGCGAAGATTCGATATTAGACATTCGTCCTAAATTTATAGTAAGTACCTACACACAATGACGTCGTATTTAGGTATGTCGTCAAAATTGTTATTAGATATTTTTTATGATTATTCTATTTTGTTGACATATGTTATAACGTATGAATAATAATCAATTTAATAATATAATTGTAAATATAATTAATTTAGATTTTTTTTATTTCATAAATTGCCAATGCCATTAATGAAAAAAATATAAAAGGTTTAAGAAGAAAACAAATTCTATAATTTATTAAATAAACTGTCAAATTGAGTGTATCCGTGATTTTATATACGTAATATGTAAATAAAATTATTATGTAATAAAAAATGCAGCCACTAGAACAGTGATACAAAGTGCAAATATTAACATTTTTTACAGAATCATTTAGATTGTAATCTTATCTTTATATTTTCAAATCCTGCTGCAAAATAGTCGACACCTAACATACCTTTTAATTGAGAAGAATCATATAAATTTACTTAGTCTGGAGTATTGCATAGCGATGTGGAAAGCGTAGGAGGTTGATAAGGTACGGACGCATTGCAGCTCTAGTTTACTATCGATACAATAACTCATATGCCCCGTTTGATAAAAGCCAAGTTTGTTGACCCATAACACAGAGAAATTTCTTAGCTCACCTCTTAAAACTGGATATTAAACAACTTTCGGCTGTAACACGGCTCCCTTGGTGTTTTAATGGTTTTTAAAGATACTTATAAACACTCACCGACGTGACATCGTAGCTAAATACAATGTTACGCGTCTTATATGAAAATGTAAGTGTCCACTCATGTCTATAGATATTGTTTAAAACAACTTTCGCATGTTAAACTTACAGGCTAGATTACTAATTAACAAGAAAGACCCACCTCTGCCACGAGATGTGAGTGTAAGAAATTAATGCCTAATTTTCCATATTGTTCTGTAATGTTATATATACATTTAGTCGACTAGTGTCTAGTAATCCTCTGCGAGTAAATAGTTTCCAGATGAGAAGCTTTCATTAATAGGTTAATGTTGACAGATTCAAGCTAGAAATTAGTGAAACGAAACGGGCAGTGCCATATGACGTTGATGCTGTAGATAATGCGTTCTTGCGTGTTAGATGACGCATGGTGCAGTCGCGTCCGCTACGCCACCCAATTGCAATTGTAATTCAGGCACCGCCAGAACGAATCGACGGGTGCCGGCGCTTGCCGGAAACGTCCTAGGAGTGGCAACGTGCCAGCCCTAATGAACGTATCAACTTTTCAGCGTTTATTACGACACAATAGAAAAAATCCTAGTTGCCAATGTTTTGGGACCGTCTAACTGCAATATATTTATGTCTCTAATGAGAAAGATTGTCTTTCAATGTAGATTTGAATAGTGTACATTATTCCAACGCGGATTTGTGGAGAAACATGCATTTAAATTTGGCTATGATAAATCATTTGCGCACCCCACCGGCGGGCTTTGAGCCGGAGCTCTTCGTAAATTGTAGAGATCCTGAGTATAATCCACTACATTGTCTCAAGGCGGATTAGTGATGTGACAGATGAGATATGCATTCGCGAGATACACAAAGTATAATATGACTATGATTTCAATTGTATGTAACTACTTAATTGGATAATCAAAAGCACGGTGATGCATATGACTACGTTCTGTACAAGCCATACCGTACATTAGGCTTGCGACATGCCGGTGTTTTTGAGATATGAGCTTCTAACGCGATACGGGTTCTTCTAATCCGTTTAAATTGTCGCCGAATAAATATTAGACTAATTGCGATAGTCTAGCATGCACGACAACTAATGGACGTGGGAATGTGTTGCCTGTAATGGTCCAGTGTTTTGCAAGCGCATTTGCAATGCAAAAGCGTCGCTCCATTGGTTGTTTGCACGGGGATTCAATGAAATTCAAGCAATAAATTCATCGATAAGGCGGCAAAATTACGTGGCGTGTGCTTCATACGGGGTCGGTGCGGATTTATGGTGTCTGCGGAGGTGTTCGGGTAGCGTTCGTTCCGCGACAGTACCTGTGTGACCCAGTCGCGAGGCTGCTTGCTTTCCCAGCGATGAGCCAAGTTCATTGGCACCAGCATCCCGCACTCCCCGCGCCGGTCAAGCCTAAAAACTGACACGATATTATCAGTAAATAGAAAGTACTTAGTTTCGCTATTGATGTCTATTTTTAGCTGTGAATTCGTTACTCAACTTATCGGTTAAGAATGGTAAACTGTCATAAATGAAATCAGTAGACAGTGAACGTACCGAATTCGGTATCGTGTATCAAATGAAACATCGAACGCTAGTTCATTCAAGATTCAACGGACTTTTTATAATCTACTTTTGCATTTCTCTTTCAGTGCAATGAACGATCAATTTTATAACTTAAATTGAATTCGAAAGTGGTGTGCACGATGTACTTAACTGTGTTATTTATTAATATTTCTCAATATAAGTTGCGTATAATATTAGTTATTTCAATCAACCGATCATAAAATGGTCCGCGTTTTTATGAAAATTGCCGTACATTTAGGCCAATTCATTGGTCCCAAACGATTAACCGCTGGATAAGACATCAGCGAATATAATATGATCGACTCTGGTTTAACTTCATAAAAAATGGCGACAATGTATTAATTTTATATTGTTTGCCATGCCAAGACTGTCCTTGTGTGTCCTTGATTAAAAAGGATTGAGAACCATTGAGAAAAAATACACCATGTATAGTGTTAAAAAAATACATCTATTTAAGTCTTATTGAATTACTGAATTGTTATGTTTATAGGAAAATATATATTATAACTCATACATATACTGTCTGTCGCATCTCTTTAATAAATAATCCATTAAGGGATTATGAATAAGTAATACAAAATTAAAATTTCTACAGTTTTGGAATATTCGTATTTCTGCGTGTTTGAAATCGCATCAAACCGAAACTGAATAACTGAATTTATTTTAAGGCCAAAAATATATGATCTACATATGTAACTCGAGACACTACTCTGTCAAAAGTTAGTACAATCGTAAGTCAGAACTAACTATTCTCACATTATTTTACGAAGTCTGTGATGCTAACTAATGGGGTTCTTAAAGAAAGGTGTTAAAAAAGCTCTC
>DWLI01000248.1:0-24978 GCA_018249915.1 Cecropterus dorantes dorantes
TCTCATCATAAAAAAGTGGCCGCAATGTTCAAATTCAATAAATTACAATTAGGATTACAATTATAGAAAAAACTGGAGATTGAATTTTGAGTTTAAATTTATAATTTACATCATTTCCACAACGGACAATAAGGACAATATTCACTCACCCTCTGGTCTATAAAATAAATCTTAACACAATATCTGAAGGAATTCCTTCGTAAAACTCAGCCACATGCTTTAAGATATTCGCTTCCTAAAATTCATAGCGAGAGCAATTTTAGAAATTAATTAATTTTAAGACAAGTCACAATATCAAACTTTAGAACCAAATGAATTACGATTACATTGTATCAAAACATCAAAATTGGAAATTAAATCGGCTCATGAAAATTGATTCAAATATCAAATACATTGTATTTTCAGGAGTAACTAAAAAGGATAACTTAAAAGAAAGTACAAATAGTTAATGAGTTAACCATTATACAATAATAATTGGAGATGGAAAATATATGCATAAAAGAACACGCTCAAGTAACATACATACATATTTTACTAGTATAAAGATAAATAGGTCTTGCCTGAAATATATGTTTTACGAAATATGTTACTCCATGTAAGAGACAGAGAAAGTTTATAAGTAAAAAAATACATCAAGCTATAGATTTTCATGAACCGCACTGAACACGTGTATAGAAAACTATAAACAAACAGCACGGAAGATAATCAGAGGCATCGCACACCACATTGTATACAACACGCTTGTCGATGCTGAAAAAAACGCCGAACGGTAACCCGTCCCTCAAAAGTGTAGGTATTCCTCACATATCCAGTAATAATTTAATAATAATAATCGTTAATATTACATCTTAAATAACTATAATACAATTCATGAGACCCCGTCGGGGTTTAAAACTCATTAAATTTCTTCATATTATACAATTAGTTCGTGATTCACTCACGTATCGGTACTATACAAAAATTAAAAACATTATGCTACGATACCATAGAGCTATTTAGTACAAGAATCGACTTACAACTACCAGATACCCATTGGCACGATGACGAGATGCGATGACGGGATAATCGTATTTTAGTTACAACCTCTTTCATAACATTCAATTTATTAATTAATATAATTTATTATATCTATTCATATACTGTTATGTGCTCTCTCTCTGAATCATTGCCTCAGCTGATTTAAACGTCGTCCTACCTGACGAGCCACTAGTCTTGCGTTAATCGTCTGATTTAATATAACTTGTAGCAAGTCAGTCCCTCATCTTTTGTATCCAATCATACGCAATCCCAATACAATCACAACAACGGACGTCCGCCGCAAGTGTCGCACAAATCGCGAATACATAACTCATGAGCAAATTACCTGCCTTAGCCAGTAGATTACGTACTATACCGATACCACGTGTATAATAAACTAATGTCACTATATTTATTGTTTATTTTTATTCATTTTTGTCTACGTTAATTGTGGCGTTATTTTTTAGACCTTGCCGAGACGATAGAGAATGCTTCGCATGGAAAGTACTCTTGGAATTTAGAACACTTAGGCCAACAAATGTAATTTACCTATCTCGTGATAATAATGAGTCGAAAGAAATAACGATGAAATTAAAAAATAATTGGTAACCAAATTGCATGAAACGATTGTAATAGAAAGTGACGGGCTTCAGAAGCGTGACACCACGTATCGCTAACACGTGTATATTTTATTATTTGCCTAAGAACATTGACGATGTACTCGATGATATAATTATATTTGTGCTGCTGTTGTGTCCGGTGACCTTGGATATTAATATTATGTATACTTAATACACAATACGCTATAATAAATATCTGAGCGACTCTCAGTCGAATCGCGCTAAGTTAATCAGAACCATTAATCGGATTCGACGACCGACTTTGCGCTTACGTAATCATCTTAATAATCGATAGGAAGTCAGTTTTTTCTTATAATAATTCCGCTATTATTAACTAGGGATCGACGGCGTCTCGGCCCGCATGGCCGATGCGGGTTGCGCGAGTCGGAGCCGCCTCAAAATTTCATATAAGTCTCTAATCAACCATCACGACATTCGATCACTTCGAGCTCCGTGCTAAATACTAATATAGGCAGATGCAAACGCACTTCCTAAACACATCGCTCTGTTCCTGAATGCTTTCCTCGTATCGGCTATCCCTAAGAAATCCTCCATCGTCGAGACCAACTTTGATATTCGCACTCCTGTCAGAATGACTCGGGGTGCTGCGACCCTCTGAATCTTATAACGGAGCGGGCAGTGCGGCGGGCGCGGCGGCGGTCAGCGCGCGGCGACGCGGCAGAGCGCGAAGCGCAGCGCGGCGGCCGCGGGCACGGCGGCGCCGCACAGGCCCGATCAGAGTCTGTCTTCTTCCTCTTCTTCTTCGCCTTCGTCACCGGCCTCCTCGTTTTCCTCCCGATAGCCTGGGTGTTCACTGATTGCGTAATAATTTCCATTATATATGACTCCTAGTTCCCGTAGCGCATCACCTCGGATGGTGGCTTTTATCGTCCAATTGTAGCAATCATCGGATTCAGACTCGCGGTCGAGTCGTTCCACGTCTAAGATTTTCGAGCTCAGTCGTTCGAGAATGATTCCGATATCCTTTATCGTTAGATGTCGCTTCTGGTCTACGCTCAGCTGGTCGATGAGCAAGAGAAATTTTTCGGATGTAACCGCTTCGTCCTCGACGAGAGTGTTTTCTGTTTCGCTTTCGGAGGAGTCGCGCTCGCCGCGTCGGGCGGATTCGGCATCGAGGAACCGTACGTGACCCTTGGGTCGACCCTGAGGTGAAGCACGCGGCTGCGCGTCCTGAATCGGCGAAGTAGCTACACTCTTGTGAACCGCGATACGGCGACCTTCCTCGTGGAGTGCACAGCAGTGAAAGTCGCACTCGTCCGGTGGAGGGCGCTGCAGCGGCGCGTGCGACGGAGGCACGGGAGTGGCCGCTGCCCTACACTCGGCGGTGTGCACGTGGTGGTCAAGCGAGGAGGAGGCGCGCGCGAGGCGGGCCCGCGCCGGTCCAGGTTCATCGTGATTTACGACTGTAATGTGCGGCGGGGGCGGTTGCGGTCGCTCCAATGACGTCTGGATGACGAGTGAGGGTCGCCGGTCGGGTTTAGCCTGCCGAGAGGGCGATCGCGCCGCTGGCGACGCCTGCGGCCGCTGATCCCAGTGCAGCACCACCGTGACTCGCCCTTTGTTGTCCATGATTTTCCATGAGGGAGTTTCATCGTGTAGCTCGAGCGCGTGGATTGTCTCGCACACTATTTTCGGGATAGCTGATATTGCTGGAATGAAATTAGTATGTAACGTTATTGTATTGTTTTTGAGACGTATAACAATAGTATTTTTAGATATTAAAACGAAGTTATTTATGAGATATGTACTAACCGGCCTTGATGACGTCCACGCCGGTAGGGTACCATCGCTCGCCTTGCCGCAGCAGCAGCAGCACAGTGTTGGGTGGCAAGGTGCGCCAGTATTCGCCGTCCTCCACCTGCGTGCCGTCGCTCTCGAGCACCAACCGCACCGGCTCGCTCGCGGCTACCGATAACTTCTCCTTACCTGTCAAAATATTATCCTTTACAACCAGATCACTAAGAATTATAACACAAAACTTATAGTCCCTAGCTACCTTTAATTTCGATTATCTCTTTCGACGAAGTTTTTATAAAGTGTAATTAAAAATAAAAATGAAAGAACAGTTTTTCGTTACTCAATAACTCGTTTAAATATTAACAGCATTGATGAGAATCTAGAAAAGTTATAATTATATTAAAACTTCTGGTAAAATTAAAATAAATGAAACACAAAAATACAAATATCAATGCAAATGTAGAAAATGAATTTAAAACCCGTGCCAATTTTGTCTAAATAACTCCTTATGATTACTTACAGGTCGCGGTTTATGGATGACGGCTATTGTTAAACGTTGTCACGCTTAAGATGCAAATAGATGCGCTCAAAATGTTTAGTAATAATATTATAGAAATCTAGGTATAATTAATTCATAATTATAATTATTCAATTAATTCATCTGGTTATATTTATTACTTAATATAATGTAAATATTAATTGGCAGGAAATAATAAATTATTATATTATTCCTCTCATAACTTCACTTCAATGCACTTATTTAAGTTTCGTGTATAGAATTCCTCTGATAAATTAACTTTTAAAATCAGCTGCGACGTACCTATTCAGAAGTCTGCCATCCGAAATAAAATTCCTTCATTTCAACCGTCAGAGTTTTAAACTAAAAAGAAAACTTAAGGCCGCGTCCGGTAATGGCGACACGAAACCACTTCAACGTTATAAAGGCTTCTATTTCAATACGAGTGCTTATAAGGCGGGGCTAGACTAAACTAGGGCTGGTGGCTGCAGGACGAAAACAGGTCAGGCGAGAGGCTGAGCGGAAAATTTTATTGACCTGGTGCTAAACTGTTTATAGGGTGTCTACCGGGTAGGAAGCGAGCGTGGTGCCTCTAATTAGGCATGAAAGGTTCCGCCGCCTTTATATCTAATTACTCTACTTCGCGCGAACAATTGGTACTGTTTAATGAAATTGGAACTTCATAATTTTATTTCGCAACATTGCACTCCAAGTTGCAGCCTGTAATGGAAGCGATGTATGCCTTTAAATATAGGTTAGTACAGTGAGTATTGCTGACCGATTACTGGGCCAAGGCTGTTTGCTACGAGTACGTTTGGAGTACAACCCGTTAACCTGCTAAGAATAATAATTTTCTTGCGACTTTTTCTGGATATGAGATTCAGAAGGTTTAAAATAAAAAACTAAACTTAACAAAATGTACTTATGTGGTTAAAATATACATAAAATAAAAATATATAAAATATATATTACATTTTATACTATATAGGTATAAAATTTTATACTCAAACATTTTATATTATTATTAAAATATTAAACTCATTATGGATATATGTGTACATAGATCCGTACCGTTCAAACGGTCTTATGGTACTGCTTGACTTCTTTTTATTCATACTTATTTTGACATTAATACGTCTACAGTATTTGAGATCAAATGATCAAAATCTATAGAATTTAGTTCTTCAATCACCGTAAAGTAAGAAATATTTTATTTTGCTACGTGGCTACGTCGCTACGCCGTAGCCCGTAACCCGGCGACCGTACTTGCAACGCCAAGAACACGGCAAGTGCGCTGGCTCAAGACCTCTTACTCTCGAGGGGACAGTTTTTAAATCTGACTTTATGTTTGTATACCAATGGTATTTACACGTATATACGTTGAAAACATATATACTGTATAAATATGGAATAAAATAGAAGTAAGTCAAAATATGTCGTGTTTCAAATGTATTACACCTTTTTGTTTCTAGTTTTTTTAATATTTTAAATTGAGTTTTATAAGATAAAACATATCACATATAATTTTTTAAGATATTTTTTTAATGTGGAACTTATTTGAATTAAATTATGAATTGCATTTTATGTCTAGGAAACAGTTTAAATTTTCACGAATAATCGTGCTTTAAAAAAAAATTATAAAATTATTAATAAAACTACTTATTTCAGACATTTATAGAATAATATATGCAGTAAATAACTTTGTAGTAGAATATTGTAACAAATGTTTTATTACCGTTATTAAAAAAATAAATGATGTAGTATTACTGTTTGTTTATACTCGTGTATCTTCCTCTAAGTTGATTTATGACCACAACCTTAAAATTTTCTGTGAAATATCTTCACTTCTCGTAAAGTGAATGTGTTAACAGTATATTTTTTTTTTCAAAATATTAACTACCTCAGCTTTAATTAATAACAAATAATAACAATCTCAAAACAAAATGTCCTGATTTTGTTTTGAGATAAAATGTAATAAAAATATTCGTTACATAAACAAGTAAATCCATATACATTACAATGTACGAATATGAGTGGAATCTATCTATTTCAATATATGCCATTGCACGTTAGGAAAAGGATGTAGTATGTAACCAAACTTATACTCACCTCTATGTATTAACTCCTCGAAGCTAGTAACGACCAGCCCCTTCCTTACGTTCCGCGAGCTGTCCCATATCTTGAAAGGCCTCTTTCCTCTAACCTCCTGCAAACAAAGTTTGTGTTACATCCTCTATATAAAAAGAGCTAAATTCAGAAAGCACTTTGCAATATACACTGCCACATGTTGCATTTTCATCTAATAAGGCAAAAACTAACGTTTATATTAGTTGTGTTATACAATGTGATAAAATTCTGAATTTTCCATGCATATTTATGGCAAAAGGAAATCTAAATGACTGATCATTTAATGAGATTGAAGTATCTAATGAAGTGGTGATGATGTTTGTTTTACGTAATCAATTAAACTCGACTGACTGTACTTAATGTAACACTTACGGAAAAATTTACTACAGTCATCGTTATCGTTATTAATAATTCACTGAACTTTAAAATCGATCATATTTCACTTTTAATATTTCCTTGATCATGAAGATTTTCTGAAAATAATTTTAACATGAAACCTTTGCTTTAAATAAAATTCGATCATTAATTTATATTACACATTAAATATTGCTTTAATTTTGCAAGTTGCAGAATACCTACCTAAATATGATACCAAATGTATCACTAACATTTGCCAAACGTTTTACGAATGATATACGTAATGAATACCATATTAAAAGGGATAGCAAGTTCGTGGCATAATCATTTTCCTCTCACGAGTAAACAACTCATCACCATTCATTTTTAAATACTGATAACAACAAATACAAGACATAAATAAAATTGTAATCATTTGATATGGATTATTAGGTCCACGGTGACCGGGCGCTACGGCGTAGCGGAGCTACGATGTAGTGCGTAGCCGGCATCCGTAGTGCCTGTACTGGCTGCAGCGGTGCAACGCCCGCGCGACCTGCGCCCCCGCCCCCCTCTAGCCCCTCTGCAGCCCCCTCACTGACACGCCCCTCGCCTCGCACGCACTGTGCGTTGACCTACTAGCCTGCACGATCTTTAATTTAAACTGGAGTTCGTCCTATTGCTGGTCAAGGATTTTCACCACGAGAAGGTTGTCTGTCAGCACGTAAGGTAGGTCGGAACATAAGAGATAATAAATCGTTAAAATAATTTGGAATATTTTTTCAAAATCGTTTGACTACTACTATTGACGACAGCAAGTTGTTTTTTACTTAAACATTTTATAAGCAATCCAATTTATACCATAAAAGAGTATATTCATATTTTAAATGTAATCATAGTACTAATCGTTTTAAAATACTGTTATTGGATGTGCCACTTCACTTAAAACTGGTTTTAAATTCAGTATCTATTTCAGGAAGATGAAGCAGATAAAATATGTCCACACGGAAGGCACCTTGGTGGCCTATTTTACATTGATCTCGAGAAAGAGAGGCCTGCCGATGCTGCTCTATTCGAGTTCACTTTTTGATAGAGTTACGTACACAGGATTTTAAATCGCAATGCAACCTACTTATAAGGTTTAGTTTACTATCGTTCATTGTGTTATTAACTAGATAATTTAACGAAAGTATTGTCATGTTAAACAATCTCATAATAAAAGTTAATTAAATTTCTTTCCAGCAAAAGCAACATAATATTATCATAAACAAGAACATTCAATTGGTTATTAAAAGCACTAACATCTACTACGTGTATATTACAAAAAGTTCATCATATATTCAGCCCCTATGTAAACAGCTGATATTTCAATAAAACATTCGCAATATTAAGTATATTTAAACCAATAGCCTCGTAGACAAAATATTAACTCTCCATTAATTTATGCGTGTATTTTAATAAATATTGCAAGTGTTATTCAAATACTAGAATGTTTTATTATGTTATTTGATCAGATGAAACATAAAATAAAGTTGCAGTTGATTCTACAGGAAGTGAAGCGAAAGATGAGTGGGGATCATGCCGCTGTGGCGTTATGGCGTTATGGTTTGTTGTCTACGCGGGGTATTAAAGCGTTACCTCCTGTATTTCGACAATCATCTTTGCGACGCACTCACTTCACTGTTACTGTATCAAGTCCACATTTCTATTGCACATTGGGTTCAGATATATACATGTAACGTTCCTGCTACGGTACAGGTCATGCACAGAAACACACGGACGAAACGTCTCTTATATGTTTGTAGATTAAAGATCTGCAACGTTAACGTTAGATATACCTATAGCTAAGTAAAAAAAGTTACCCTTACATTAATCCTAATAATATTAGATAGATGATTAAATTTTGAATATATGTATTATATTATATATTTCATACGCTTTGGTTACATTCGTTTGTATTAGATCAAATAATTATTTTATTTGCAATGAGAACTGTATTGTATATGTTAATCTGTAATGGATTCGTAATTAATTAATAGCTGTTTTAAGATTAAGTTATAGTAAGAATCAAAAGTTCAGTATCATCCTCATTATTATAAACTCTCACATAATAGAAGGAAGATTTCAAAAAATACATAAAAGGCGACCTATTCCATAATACAGTTGCTAGCACAATACAACTATTGTTTAAACACACAATCGTGAAACTGATGCACAATTTAACACAGCGTACAACCGACCTCGCTGTGTGTACACTGGCCTTGCGATGTGTCGTTCACACCTCACTGCGACCTTACGGGAATATTGTACGTCTATATAGTATTGTTTAGGTGCCGATATCTGTTAATGAGGTTAAGAAAAATGATAGAATTAACACGTTTATCAATTAGAGGTTAGGTTGTGAGGCGGGCGGCGCGCACCGCAGCTTGCGCCGCGGCCGCGCTGTCGGCTCGCGACTCGTGACTCGTGACCGGGTCGCGGCCCCTCCCCGCGCCGCGCCGCCCCCGCGCCCCCGCCCCGCCGGGGCCTCAGTCCCGCACTGCAGCGCCCGTCCGTGCCCGATGCCGTAACATCTTCGAAATTAGCAACGCCGATGATGCACTTTTGGGGCGTCTAGATATGAAAAGAGTGTTTAGCTATTTTCCGACTCGTACGCCGCACTGCTTGCCAACTGAAACGAACGTACGAAACCTAGTTATTAGGCGCACGTCGATAAAGATTAGTCTATAAAATCCTGTAATAGCGTTCTAACAAAGTTTCGGTTTTTGGCAGTGAAGTTTTGTGTTGTTTTACGATTTATTCCTCGCCATTATTCATTTTAAATAAGTGTATTTTTACTAATATTTTCAAATAATAATATTTTTAATATATGAATTGTAGGTATAAAACACGTTGAAATGATACAGATTTTTTATATATGAAGTTCGCTTAAATTACCTTAACGTACAGAGCAAAAGGACTCGGCATTCATAAAAACTCCCATACTTTTTGATATGTTAATTTGCTAGGTACAAATGCACATAAATTTGCAAGCATATTACACATTTTGCTTATCAAGTTTATTTAAAATTCGACATTCGACGTTAAAATGCATTGGCGCTACGTCGTAGACCATCTACGCTTCGTAGAACATGTTAGTTTTTAGACCTACATTATTCTTTGGTAACCAAGAATCGAGACGAGATAACACTTTTCTCATTTGAAACTATCATAAGCATATCGGTGTATTTACAATCGTTTTGTAAAGGAAACACTTTTCCACATTTTTTCATTGGGGCGCGGAGTTATATTATCTAAATGAAGATGAAACCTATATTTTAACTGTTGTTATGTTTCATATGTTAAAATAATGAGATAATTAAAGATACTCATGTTTAGCCACTTCCCAATATACGAATATTTTAATAGGTGATTGGACACAGGTTATGGTTACGAGAATTATTAACATATTTTTTCGTTTATGTATCACATGAATATGTTTGGTATGATTGACATTTTATTTTATTAGTAAATATTTAACTATAATTGTTGCTATCACCATTAGAGATCCCGTAGCAGTTACTTAACTTGACATATCATTTTCAATACGCCGACGCCAGATCTAATTATCGTTAACCCGGCAAGACGCCTACAGCCGCCCACGTGCTTCAATTATTTTTATGTAACCGACCAGAACAGGTAACGGTGGCCGCTAACGCCCTAATCCACTTGTCCGCCTATTTAAGTCAAAGTGAAGGTTCTTACATAGCTCGTCTGATTACAAGCGGAATAATCGATAGATTTCTGTAGGAAAAAATGTACTAGTGATAGTACCGCGTCCCGCAAACAAAACAAATGCCCAAAGAAATGTTTTGAATGGAAGATATGGAACATAATTTAATTTTAATTTATTCCCGAAACTAAACAATCAAACTTTTAAAGCTGCTGATTTATAGGATGCCTTAACTATACGAATATATTACTACTATCCAGGCAATTCATTAATTTCGTCTTTTTTACGTAAATACAAATTCACTTATAAAAATTTTATATAAAACATTAGACTTTTTTTTGATACTTTCATTTTAGTAGTAGTATGTTCTAATATGCATTATTTTTTATCAAATAGCAAATTCAGTAGCTTTTATTACCAATTAAACACAATAAATTAATAATTTAATTACAATAATCGTGAGATCAGCGTCGACCCTAAATTTCATAACAAATACACCATTTTCTTGAAATAAAAATTGCAAGGACTAAGGCGTTGGCTAACAGCATCAAAGTCATGAAGAACCCTCCTCTCCTGTCAAACGCTCTCAAAGAATTCGGCGAGAGCGGCTGAAACGCCATTCCTGTCCACATTCCGCTACTTCACTCGTAATTAGACGAACCTGCTCCAATTATGCTGAATGAAACAAGTGCGAGAGAGATGGCATGCCACTCTAAATATACTATCACAAGATCATAATGTGAAACGGTGATACGAGTAAAAACGCATACGGGTCTATATCACCCGCCCATAAAGTCGAATCGTGCCTTTAAAACATTTATATCCAATCCACACATTGCCTTATTTAGAAGTCTAAATATAACGATTATAAAATAAGTTACTTTTTAGATATGTAACAAATATTTTATTTAAAATGAAATAAGAAAAGATCGATTGCAGACTTATCAGATTTATTTCAATTACTTTCAATATATTATAGAAAAAATTATGTGATTCAATATGGACACAAGTTGTTATTACTTACTGGTAGTAATTTTTCATTTTATTTACTTCATGATATTTTGTGATAACTTTAATTTATTTAGTCGTTTGCTGTTATGCTAAACATCTTAGGCATTGACTAAATAACATTTGTGCTACTATAATATTCTTTACTTAGCCGGTTCACAGCTCGACAAATGAGGGCTGAGTGTGTAAACATAAAAAAAATCTATCTTTTACAAGAGTTCCCTTTATTGAAGCTTGCCGTCATGAAATATCAAAGAGGTGTGCGCCCAGGGATGCACATTTTATTAGTTTTACCTATTTGTCTCACACAATTTTCTACAAAGTAAAGAAAATATGAAATTCCTAAAATGGTCTGCGGCTGTTCGAGCATGTATTAAATATAATTTGTGAAAAATAAAAGAACTATTCGTAATCATCTGGCTTTCAAGTCTGATGCAGTTTTGTACACATAAACTTAATTATTATAATCGTCATGGTATTCTATATGCTAACATGGTAAACTAACGAGTTGAAATTTCATTCGCAAATAAATATCCAAATTCATTGAAGTACTTGCATAGTTGTTGACATATAATCCGCTCATTAAACAAAAAAGGGCTGTAAAAACCAAAAAAATAAAGTTTATTTTGGTAGTGTGTTAGTTAAAAGTATTTGTTTATAAAATACTGCAAGAACAAATTATTTAGTCTATAATAAGTACAGTACTATGCTAATCACGTAATGTGTTCCAATGTTAAGAGGCGCATGCGCAGGCATGTCGCCAACGGTCTAAGGTCGAAGACCAGAAACATATGTTTTAAGCATCAATTGCAGGAGCTTTGGCTTTGGGAGTTACAAACAATGTATGTGTCAGTTAAGACCCACACAAAAATGTTTGAGTCTGGTCTTATAAGGTCACGGAACGCCGCAAACTCTAGCGAAAATTGCTGAAATTCGGTCAATGCTAACGTTTGTAGCACAAAGAGACGGCAAGGATCAGAGCTAAAACCTTTCTTTTGTAATATGGAAGGAGCAAACGAACATGCAATCACATGATGGTAAGTGGCCCCAGCCGCCCATGTAATAAACCCCATGTAAATTTAGAGTCGTAGTTGAGGTTAGGCACAGGTGAGTTGCTACCCCAGAGGATTAAGTTGGAACGCCTCGAATAAGTTTGTCTTCTTATGACACTCTTCAGACAAGCACACCAAAGCGCGTACCACTGCTGTTATTAGGTACAAATAGGTGTGGCCGTAGTGCTTCAGGAGTCTGACCACAAACAGTTCTACCGCCTCAAAAGGCACCATTTACCACTTGATGGAGTTGCGCGCAATCTGATTCTGAATCTAATAGATTTGATAGTGTCAAATGTTCTCCTATACTTCGTCCGGGTGGTCATGGTCTTATAATTCTTATTTCCTATTATATATTATCTATGAATGCCCTAAATTATTTATTTACCTTAACATTGTTGTGCTTGTTCTTGATTAGTAAAATAAAAAACCTTGTCTATAAACAGCTTGCTATAGAATTATGTGTCACAAATTACCATTTATACGTATTTTGTTTTTTCTTTTCCTTTAAAATTATGATTTTAATCATTGTTATCAAAATGGTATGTTTTTCTTTTATATAAATAGTGTTTTTTTCTTCTCATGGTACTTATTTCAAATGGTATTTATTATCATTATTGTCACTTCTTTTGATGCTTATTTATTTGAAATTTTTCTTTTCTTTTTATTCGAAAACTTAATAAAATTTTCGAATAAAAAGGTATAAACAAATAGCATTTCATTTATGAGTTGCAACCTTTTTATATTCAAGGAGGGATATGTCAACCGTCAATCCATCAGAAGTGGCGTTAGTGTGAAATGGCATATTTTTATGAAAATATTAAAGTTATCTGCTCTAATGGCTCTTCAGACCTATATACCTATTTAATCTCTTTGTTTAAATTTCTTTCTGTCTTTTTTCTTTCAAATAAGCATCCGAGTATAAGCCGTCACCGCCTTGCTGATCCCACAAAAATCCTTCCAAAGGACTTTACGAGCATCTTTACGAGCGGATTAATCATTAAACGAACAAATTAATAGGGACCCGAATTCCTTGGGATCGATACGATACTACAGTGAGACCACCACTTTCCTGCAGTGATAAAACAACTTTTGCCAGAAGATTACGAAATTATTGAAATAAATGTAAATGTTTTTTTTTTGTATCGTTAATATAGCTTATGTTAATTTCAATGAACGGTCTTCGAATATCTACTGATGGATTTGGACCTTTTTCTGCAAAAAGTTATACATATTCCTTCTTTGTACCTATTCTAAATAACTTTGACATGCTTTTATCACGCATCAAAATTTCAAATTAATTTCCACCATTGATCTCCTAATTCTATCATCAGATTCGGTCAAAGTACCAAATAATTGAATCATTATCTAAATAAATTATCTATCTAAATAAAAATTAAATTATACGAGTATATACATATAAATACCAAGCTACATTTCAATACGACAATTAGAAGTAATTTAGTTTCATTGTATTACAATGTTAGTAGTTATAAGTGTAGCTAATAAAAGCATGGTAAAATAAATGTGATATAGGTACATTGTCTATATTGCCACTATATTCGTACTGATTTTCACAATCTGAAACTACTGTTCATTAAAGCTGTTCATTCTGTAGCTAGATTAATATCGAATAAGGTTCATATTCCAAGTTATGATTCGAGCACCAGTCAGCAATTTTCCAATTACAGAAGTAGAAACTTTTGAGTTTTAGAATGCTTTATGGATCCGAACTGCACCGTCGGGTTTACGACGTCTAGCTGCCGGAGGTGGCAGACAATATCGTAAATGCGGGTTAGCGAACACTTTTACGTAGATGGAAATAAAATCTGTGACGATACCTAGGGGAGGTATAGATAGATATCAAATTACAAAAATTGCGGGTCTAAGGGAAATTAATGGTATTTTGAACTTGTTTTTATTTTAATAATTAATATGAGAAGACGTAAACTACTCGATTTTTTTATTTTTTTATTAGACTGAAATAGCAAATGAGCATGCAGTCCATTCGATGCGAAGTAGTTGTTACTACATATATGAAGTTGGTTACCCATGGACATGTGTAACCAACTTCATATGGAGCTGGGGTTCTATCTGAAGATGATCACAGATGCGTTGTCACTCTCGAGGATATCCTCATATAGAAGTGAGCCGACAACCACACCCTTCCACCGAAACGCAAGATTTGCTTCACGCTAGAAATAGGTGTGGCGGTGGTACTTCCCCGGTCGAACTACCTGTTCTATCACCTGGTAGTATTTAATATTAATGATAATATTTCCTAACCAATGGAACTACTGCGATTATTGCCGCTTTTACGCAATTAAGCAAGTACTAACTACTTAGGAACTTACATTGAAAGTCCTATACCTATTACGTATTACGTCGTCTTACCACACCGGCACACCCTTCAAATAAATAGTAAATAGTAAAATGATGGTTTAACCCTCCATGATGTACCACTACTCACATTACACCACCTCATCACCGCATTTATTTCCCTAACTACTCTAAAACACCATGACATCTATCTATTTTATGTATGAAAAAGAATAATCAAACACGCACTTTCTCGTACAATCTTCATGTAGCAAAATAAAATCGCATCGTTAGATAACTGATAGTAATTCATACTAAGTGCCAGAATTAAGGGTGATCTCTTACTATTGTTCTCTATCGCGATCTCTTTGGAGGGATGCAATTAAATTATATAGTATTTTTTTATTATTTTTCATAACTGAGTCATATAGAACTCCTTATAGGGTGAATTTTTTTCTGACGATGTTTCGCTATATACAACAACCTTCTCAAAAAATCAATAAGTGCGCATTTTAATTTTTTCTATGAACCCAAAAAAACAACGTTTTAAATGCGACCAACCTGACAATCTCAATAGATACTTATGAAATCTACTTAAGTATCCATCTCGATTATGCTCCAAAAGGATGTCGACACAAAACGCGGTAAAAATTTTAATTTCCCTTATCATTGCTTCTTTTAAATGGTTCCATATCTTTTTATCTGCAGATCATTTTCCAGCCGCTGGTGAGGATCTGACAAGAACCCGGGTTCTTTACGTAAGGTAGTGACAGGGACAGGCTCAAAATTTAGGTTAAGGAATGTTTTAGGCATTGCCCGAATGACACTAGAAGTGTCTAGAACTTTTCTTTTAAATTAACTAAACTAAAAAGAAATATTATTACACTATTCTAAATTAAAACAGGATATCATCGTCGTTGTATCAACCAATATTATAGATTAACTATTTATTCAGATGTTCTTTGAGTAGTCTGAACATTATGAATTTGCCGGGAATCATCATATGAATATACATAGATAAAAATGTTAAATGATCGAACCACGACGTTAAACAAACGTATTGCGCATAGACGTGTGCAGATCGTGACCACCCTATATAGCCAAGAGACAACCACGGTCGGATGTGTGACTGTTAGAGCCAAAATTTCATGCCCTTTTGTGATTCAGAGGACACGTTAAGCCGTCATCGTCGCTTTAAGGCTGTTTTACCACTGGAAAGCAATCGTCAAACCTTAGTTAAGTGTTTAGCGATTTGGCAAAAAACCGCCACGATTTATGTTAGGTTAAAATAACCGTACCACCACACCGCAATAAAAAAATGTGGTATAGAGATTTAGCCCCATGCCTATTATTTATCAGTCTCAAATAACAATTACACTAAGTAATAAATGTGTATTTTGATCTTAATAGAAACATTCCCAAACACAACACAAACTTGGTCCACGGCAGGTAGCAACTAATCTGTGGCCAACCTCAGGTAAGACTCTTATCTGGAGTTAATAAACCCATAGCCGATAGTGGCCACTTACCATTAAGTAGATTGCATGCTCGTCAGCTACTTTTATATCATGAAAAAAACATTTTTCATCCGATTCTTATAAGTGAATTATTCCCCTCAAACCTAAAATAAATCTACATGTCATATTGTGATATTTATACCCTTGTTTCTTTAATTATGAGTCAAAGACAGCTTGGTTTTTAGAACCGACCTTAGCAGTTAACCTTGGAGCGAGTGTGTTTCGTTCCAAGGTTGACTGGCAGAGTAGTGTTTTTCTAAAAATGGAACAACAATGTCGACGGGAAAATGGAGATAAGAAAAAAATCTTAGCGCTGCTTGTGGAGTTTGTTATTGCAGTAGTATTGTTTACAATTTTTTTGTTTTGCAGTTGGGAATTAAAAAAATGTAAGTAGTTTGAAAATAAAAATATCCCTCGAATTTTTCGTGTATTTTTTGTAATTAAATTATCTGTAAAACGTGAGAGGTTTTCTTTTCTTAAGTATTATTATTAGTGAAAATTAAGTTTATTATACACCACATGATACCAAATTACTTATACAAACATTAAGGGTTTGTTTATAATTGCTTAATACCGATTATTTTCAAAATTAAAACAATCCGAAAATAAATAAAGAAAAAAATTCACAAAACTGTATACATTTTAAAAAAATACTCGTAAGTTGTGTGTGTGGAAATCATGAACTGCTTATTATTGTAAAATTTAGCACACACGAGGGACTAAATTACCGGCGCTCAATTATCCATTTCGATATAACAAAACTTTTGTGGGTACGCATGCGCGAGAACTTTTTTATAATTGCACCTAACGATAGGGCAGACAGGCTACCTGATGGAAAGTAGTCACTGTCGCCTTGACTCCTTTGGTCACCAATGCATCGCCGGCTTTAAAGAAGTAATCTTTTTGCACCTTTTTTAAGACTTCATAGTGTCCTGGGAATACATCGGTAGAAAAATCATTCCATATCTTGCATATCCATAGCTTGCAAACTAAACTGTGGAGTAACTAGTTGGTGTGGATGGAAATTTATCCTTCGGCAAGAGGTGTGGTAGGTTGACGTAGGGACCAGACCATCTACCGCCATTGTAAAGCCGGTAGAACACTCAGACGGAGCCTATGTCGCTCTGCAGTCTCAAAGGTTCTAAGCAGGCTTCAATACTAGTTGGTAAAGGGCAGTTCTATATGAATTAAAAACATCATAAAATCAGATATTTATTGATAAATGAAACTACTATCATTTTTATGTTCAAATTTACTAAATACTTAAAAAATATATAAAGTTTTCTTGCAATCCATTTCTGGATGACCGATATTATTTTTATGAAAAAGCTAAATATTTGTAATTATATACCTATTTGCAACTAATAATTATAACGTCCAAGTCCAGTCCAGTTAGTGAAATGTTAGATTTTTGGAAGTCAAAATACCTAGCTACTGAACAACAATGATGATAAATGTTACAATTAAATCAAATAGAATAATATAATTATCATTTCTCACCAAACAATATTTTTTATTAATTTGTTATTAATATCGGTTTTCGAGCAAGTTGCTTATTACCAGATGAAATGGGATTTTAGTTTAAAATTATTTATTAAAAGTAGGTCCTGTATTTACAGAATTATTTTTACGTCAATACGGAGGTACCTCATTGGCGTTAATGATGTGAAAACTTTATCAAAATATGACTTATCAAAAATAGGTAAGCCAAAAGGCGAGCTAGATCATTTTCTTTCTGAGTGTTGCCACTTGAGGTTGAAGGCCGATTTGGATAGCCAATTATTGAAAAAAAACAACAGATATCTTGTAAACATGCCAGTTATTTTTACGCCAAAGCCTTTTATCATAAATCCAATAATAAAAATGATTTTTTACGTACCTTTCGTCAAAATGTTTGCATGTATAGAAATAAAATAATCAAATGATTAGGTACCCTTACTGTTGAACGAATCTTGTTAGCATCTTTACTCAGTATAGGAAATTATTCAATAATATTTATATGATTGCTATATCGCTCTGAAACATACTTATTAAAAGCATAAAGTACATCGTGATGTAGTGCAGATTGACATGTTTCCTATTCAGATGGTTGTAAGGAATAACATATATTTAAATCGTCCGAAGACTTTTTGAGGAGAAGAAGGAAAAAAAACTTATTTTGTAGGGTCTACTAAATAATGTGGCTACTAAAGTAAGCGAAATGCCTAACATAACCTGACCTAACCAAACATAAACTATCGTATAATGCATTGTAAATGTTAGATTAATCTCAGGGTGGCCGTAAAGTGTAAGATTTTATTCCAATTTCAGCGTATATATATGATTATAGCGCTAGATGATGCATTGACTATTCCTCCGCCAGTGTTGCCAGTGTCCAGCACTTAAAATCAAATAACCCAATAATATCGATATCATTAAAAATAATATAATAAATGTCACTTTTCCCGCCAATTATGTTTGTTATCTGTACCACATACACTGGCACACTCACACAAATGGCTCTTTTATTTAAACATCTATTTAATTACGAAATCTAATTGTAGCCAAATTTATCGATCTCAATAAAATTAAAATGGACAGATTATATCAATAAATCTAATCGGAACTTTTAAACGTATCTATTATGATTTATATTTGTTTTATTCATAATACTTAAAGCTAAAGCCAACGCACCCAATAATCAGATTTCAAAAGTCTTTAATAAATAGAAAAATATATATATGTTTATCTAGTATATTCGTATAACCACATTATTAAGTATTTTGCATGCAAGTTTCATTCAACATGAGTTTCGTTCCTTAAAGATGTCGCGCAGAGCAAGGCGGGGTATCCGCCCTGCAGTTTTTCATGAAACCACAAAACGGCAAAGATTCAGAAAACTTACAGGTTCACATTATAAAAAGTAGCTTAGAGATCAAAAATTTAGGAAAAATTGCTATTTTTATGGATAGTTACAAGAGTACGTTATACACATAACTGAATAATGGGGTAATGCACTGCATTTTTTGACAAGAAACTAGTTCTTTTAAAAGCAAAGTGAATTCACATGGAAAGATTACGTGCTATTTGCTAAATGAATACTGGCATATTCCCGTAAATAGCTACTGGAAGACCGCTGTAAACTAGGTGTGAGCACAAGCTACGGCGGCTACGGCCCGCTACGGCGCCCGAGGGGAGAACGCATGTGCCGATATGCCGTAGCACTAGACATCACTGCCGTTCTATGCTACCCATATTAAGTATATAAAACATTGTTAATTTATTTTAGTTCAATAAAAATCTTTCAAATATTAATTTTCACTTTATTTTATGCTCGACGTTTCTATAAAAAAATCTGTATTTAATGAATTTTATTCGTTACACAAAATCGTTGATTATTCTTTCGTTGCACACGGTGCACACACATTACAAATTCATGGAATCCATTAATTGAAAATAAATTTCGTTATTAAAATGACTGTCTTCAACTTCATAGTAAGTATTTAACGATCTAGCACACGAATAAAAAAAATTGAAAGTTAACACATTCGTGTTAACTGAAAAGTGACGTGTGAAAGTTAACACGAATGTAGAATCTAATCGATACTTAGGGACGGCTATGTAAAGGACTTCACATAAGGACACTATGTATTCTGGCACAATTTTTAAATAATGCAGGTTGCATGTGCAGCGGTTACGGCAGAACGAAAGAGACGCGCGCATACGACTAGCGGCGCGCGCGAGCGAGACGCCGGCTGCGGCAACCGCGCGCCTGCCGCCTCCGAGACAAGGGCAGGTCCCGCATCCATCACCGGTTCATGCGAACCCACTGGTATTACGCTACCGGTACACGGCGATGGGCGAGGGTCGCGGAGGCTCCGCGGCCGGCGGCTCCACGCGACGGGAGCGTGGGTGGAACGGTGCGGGCGAGCACAGGCCAGGGGCGGCGATAATAACCATATCTCCGGGCGTGTCAGTGATCACCGATTATGTAAGAGGGCGGCGGGGGCGCCGGTCGCGACGCGGTTACCTCTCTGGCCATCGCGGCATGACCGCCGGAGGCCGCGGGCGCGCGCTCACGCCGCCATCTTCGAGGGGCACAGCCCGGGACTCGCGTCGCGACTCGCGGAGCACTTGAGCGCTGCGCCGCGTGGGCGGCGATCGATGGCCGTAGCACGCTTGCGCGGCCGAACCCGCCCGAGCGCGCCCGACCGCCCCCGAGCCGCCCGGTGCATCCGCCCTGACCCACTTCCCGCGCACACTGACCTCCTTCTCCCGACTTCCAATGGAGCGAGTTGCGATCGCTCGGATGCGACGCGTATACCCGGCGGCGCTGTCGTTCGTTATTAACTCGTGGGATTTTCAACTCAATGTCTTATAAGTACGGGTGATTATGGCACGAATGACTTTCGTGGACGCTGGAGGGAGCTATGTTGCCGATGCTGCGCGACTACATCTATTGCACTGTTAAGGTAGCACGATAAGTTCGTATTTATATACCGGGAAAGCAAACAATGAATAACGAACTGTGAAATAAAAGCAAATTCGACTGTTATTTGTGGAGCTTATTTTATTTGTGTCTGCAGAACTCTAGTGTATAATTTGTTTACAGCGACCTAAAAGGCTGAAAAACTGTTTAACAGCAATTTTGTAACAAGCGAGCTGAACATTTTAATTATGACGAGTCTGAATTAAATTTAGATGTATCTTGTAATGATTTTCTATTTTTTGGATGCTTTATTACGGACATGAACATAAAATATGAGATCATGACAAATTTAATTAAAATATAAATGACAAAAACATTCAGGACTAAAATTCTAAATATGTAGATTATTTACACATTAAATAATTCCCTTGTGGTGTTTAATAAAAGAAAAGATATTAAATATAATCCTTTTAAAGAAGTATGTACGTAAGTACCTAGAAGAACATAAATGAAATTAAAAATAATAACATAACTGACAATTTATTAGTATCACTCTTAAATAAATGAAAATTATAAGTCAAATTTGTATATTATAAATTGTTCATAAAATAAGATTTATTTTAAGTGCAAATAAATAAGAAATTTTATTTGTTGTTATGCAAATTATGGAAATCGTGCAAAATGGAAATCTTCGGATCAAAAATACATCGCAATAAAATAGGTTAGTTAATTATAACTTGTAATCGAATTCAGTTCGTCGTTTAAAAGACTATTTTGAACAATAAATCGATGGGCAACTCTTGCATAAGTTTAAGTCTGAGGTAATTGAAATCGTTCAGCTCGTACCGAATAAGGAAGGTATTTTAGGATTTTTATAGCTGTGCTTTGATACTCATTTGTAATTTAATTTGTAATAATCGTGCTAGGGTCTGGTGCTTTTTAGGACTAAGTGCAGTTATTGCAAGTCAGTAATTGTATAGCAAGATTTTTATTTAGTGCAAGATGACAATGATAAGTCGAATCACAAACAGACATTAACTCACTTCAGCCCGTTGCTCTGCTGGTAGACCACACTCACTTTAAGCGAGCGATGTCCGTAAGTCTTCTTCGACACTGTCTAGCCAATGATTTTTAACGGGTACGTCAGTCATTTCTATCTACCGATGCTTGAAAACCCCACCAAATTCAAGAAAACCCAGCACACAAGATAGTCTTAATAAATAAAATCATTTTTTTTGCTAATATAAACACGCACTATTTTGACTCCAATAGACACACATTTATATACGTTTGATAGATAACATTACTGCTTAAGCTGGAGAGACAAAAAATACTTAAGACATGTTTGTGCTATTTAATAATAGAGAGATCGATTATAAAATCCAAAAATCTTACTTACCTAATAGTCATACGTCGTCTACGCCGAAACAATAAAACGATTTACTTAAAAAAATATTGAATATTGGCGCATGAAGTGTGGTCTCTTCACCGTAAGCGGCCAATGTCAAGTGTCTGGCAAGCAAAATTCACTTCGCTTGAAGATGTTGTTTGATGCTTCTTCTAACACAAACTTACATGTATCCCCTCTTATATGCTGCTGACTTCAATAGCCATAAGCGAGGCTTAATACCAGATTTACGTTTTGTAGAGCCTAACGGTCGTTTGAATACAAAGATCAATATTCATTGGAATTAAAAATTGAAACTTAATTTAGTACCTATTCATACATATCAATTATGACACTGCGCTTCGTCGGTAGGTGCAGATTGCTTCAGGCTTATTAGGAAAAAGAAATGAAAAATTGCACATACATAACTTTAATAGGTTTTTATAGTTGTTTATATAGATATTTTTTGATTTGATTTTAAGGATTTTGAGGCTGGGTAATGCGCCGGACCCCGCGTCGTCGCATTTCGCCTCGGACTAAGTTGCGCTACCGCGCTATTAAAAACTTTCTGCGACGAGCCTTAGGTAAAAATATTTAACCATAATATGAAGCATAGAAATATTTTTGTTCATGTGAATTCATAAAAACATCCAAAAAACATAGTCTTATTATCTAAGCTTTAATGCCATCGTCAATTCTTTATTTTTTTAATAATCTTGAATGTATTATTTATTTTTAGGTTCCTCATCCCAGCCGGATCTTCAAATTAATTCTACCTTATCTGTGAGCGTATCTGATTTAAAACATAAAATTGTTGGAATTGAACAGCAACTAAACAAAGTTAGCAAACATTGCCAGGATTTAGCTTGTCTCGAGTATAGTTTAAGGCAAGATACGATCAGCTTAGTGTCATCTGAACTGCATAATAATGTAGATTCAGTAAAAGAGGTTCCTAAAAGTAGCAAAGAAGTTGAAACCAAGGTAATATATAATCCGTCCCAAGATCACTACGGCTTACCGACGAATAGACAATTAACATCTAAAACTATTCTTTGTAATAAAAGTGATGGAACTAAAGTAACAACTCAAATGTCGGATCAAAATTATGTGTATAATTATAAAGAAAAGAGAAGAAGTAAACACGACAGATTAGCTCCAATACAAGAAAGTGAACAAAATTTGCGTAATCTTAAACGCTACTCTGCTCCTGAAAAATGTCCAACTGCTGGTCCCATGAGTAGTTTTCATTCGGTCAATAAA
Organism: Cecropterus dorantes dorantes; assembly: GCA_018249915.1. Taxonomy (NCBI): domain Eukaryota; kingdom Metazoa; phylum Arthropoda; class Insecta; order Lepidoptera; family Hesperiidae; genus Cecropterus; species Cecropterus dorantes. The sequence goes on from DWLI01000248.1 coordinate 23,039, forward strand.
ACAGAAATTGTCAACCGTCACTTAGGTGAATATTCGCAAAAATACCATCAAAAGAAACGGAACAGAAATGGATACGCAGAGATCAATAATAGATTAACAAAAGAAAACTATGCACCGCTAATAGAACAAAGATGTGGAGATCAAAGAAAACAACGTAAAAATAAATACGAGAATTCCGAACTAGATCAAGATTTTATAGCAGATATAATCAAACGACAATACAGGCCTGTTAAATTATTTGGTAGAAGGGAATCTGACTTCAGTCAGTTTTCAGCGCCAGTTTGCCGAGACCAAGAATTCTCAGTTCGCGATTCAGTTTTGGAAGGCAGTGACTTATGCTCCTGTTGTCATAGGGAACATAGGCATCTGGCTAGGCATTCTAGATACATGTGTAGCAATGACCTCAGTGACATTAGGAGCATCTGTGATACGCGACTATATAGTTCTAGAAGACATAAACATCATAGTAACTGCCGGAAACGCTTAGAAGATTATAACGATTCAGCAATGTATGATATCGTTCCAGTGAAAGAAAAAACTAGTCCTAAATCAAGAAGAAAATTTGTGGAAGATAACATACTTATGTATGATAAATATAAGGAAGTACCTCCTTCTCCGCGAACGCTCAGACCTCGTTTGAACCTACGAGCTCAATTTTACTCCGATGACGATAATGAAGAACTACCTCTAAGAAACAAACAAATTAAGCAAAGAATTCAACACAAATCAGTAATGCACAACGATGATAAGAGTATTATGTCATCAGAAGTCTTCATTCATAATAGAAATAAAAGAGGAGTGCAGAAGTCACAAATCCCTAATACTTCGAAACCTGACACTCAAGGTATTGGCACAATGATCTCTTTACAGTCCCCAGTTTGTGTCAATGAACCGAATACTATAAATAATGATACAACGTTAAATACACAAACCTCAGATATGTCAGGAGACAAAACAGATAAGACCCTCAATGAAATCAAAGACATTTTACAAAGTTTCCTATTGGAAATAAAGAAAGAATCATCGCAAAGCGATAAATTAAATAGTCAATCTGATTCTCAAAAACTACCAGAACAACAAATGAAAAACAAAAATGTTACTCCAAATAGTGGAGATTCCTTTAATAATAATAATAATAATTTCGCACAATATAGCTCATTGCCACCATTTATGCAACCATTCACAAACCCTTGTTGCTATCCAATTCTACCAATGTGTCCTATGAACTGCATGCGAAACGGATTTGTAGTACCAAGTCCGAGTATCACTTGTGCTACTTGCGCTAATAATTCAAAAGAACAAACGTGTGGAACTAATGATTATAAAAATAAAACAAATAACCCAGATACTGCAAGCAGCGAGACGCAAAAGCTGATAAAGGAAATCCACAAATTCATATCGCAAAATCCTAAACTTAAAAAAGATTCTTGCAATTCGAATAGTCCAAGAGTAACAAATACCCATTATTCAGAGAAAAATACACTAACTTCTAGGAGTGTTGGTGATAGTACCAAAGCATCTAAACATGACGCAAAAGTAGGGACACCAAAAATGAAATGCTACTCAAAGAGTTGTGAGGCTATTGGATCTCGAGATGCTACGAATGCATATTACACCACTAATGGTAGTTACTCTGATACTATTCTTGAAAAAGGGAGTGGTGAGGAAACCACGTCTGCGAAATCTTCTTCAGAAACTGATTATAGCAGTGAATCAATAATCATAGATAAGGTTTTTTTTTCATTATTTTAGTAACATTGTGGCTTAATTGACTTTCATCTTAATATGCTTATTTGTTACAGAAAAAAGAAGGCAAATTAGGAAAAATTCTAAGATCTATAGGGCTCAAAAAACGAAATAAAACCGAAAACATTGAAGAGATCGATGAAAGTGATAGTAGTTTGCAAATTAATAAAACAAAACCACGACCAGTTTACCCG
>DWLI01000249.1:0-24876 GCA_018249915.1 Cecropterus dorantes dorantes
GGACTAAGATGGAATGCCTCGAAAAGTATGTCTCCCTTACCACACCCTTCAGACCAGAACACAGCAGCACATAATACTGCTGTTATAATATAAATAGATGTGGCGATGGTGCTTCCGGAGTCGAACCATAAAGAGTTCTACCACCTTCAAAATTAATTTCGAGTCAAGAGTATTTTCTTTTAAATTTTATTACACTCATTATAGTCGTATGACATCTTACGGATGCAAGAAAATAAACACAGATCTTAACGACAATTATACGATATAATAAATAATAATATAAATCTTATATTTATATTATTATTCATTATATCGTATAATTGTCGATATTTTAAAAATAAATAAAAGCGTTAAACTGTTTATATAAAATGTAATCAAATAAAACTCACCTTCAAAACTGAACTCATGTGGTAGCGCCCATTTGTACTTATCATCTGAGTTAATGAACGAATCTCTAAAGTATACAAATATCCACGAGAGGCCTATGATACTGTACATGCCAATAACGGCTTGTATTATGAGCAACACGATGCCGACGCCTTGGAAAATAGGCGATATCCTCCACATGTCCACGGGACCCGCTTCCAATACTTGGCCCAGGCACAAATGCAGTGTAAATAACGGTATACCGATCAGAAATGACAGTATAAAAAACTGTACTATGAAACTTGCTGGAAATAAAATGTCACGCGTTTATTACACGGTCATTCAAGAATTTCTTGTGATTGAATTTGTGAATGGCCAAAAAAAGTAAGTTAAGTAAAACGTAAATTGAAACTTGTGAAGAAGACCATAGTTTTTTAACTGCAAACCAAGTATTTTATTGATTTATATAACACATTTTATTACACAATTATATTTGTAAAAAAATATCATATTATTATAGATTACTCAATAAATAATGAAAGTATCATCTGTTAAAATGTCTTACCTCCAAAATGAACACTGAATATGGCAAATCTCGAAATATTAAAAATTCCTACAGTACAACTGAGGCACGCCAACATTGCACTCATTTGATGCGGCCACACTCCAAAAGGTGGCTCTTCAGTCTCTTCGTTTCTATAACAAAGACGATACAATAATAACAAAAGTATTTTTTTACAAATAATTGTAATAATAAGTAATATAGTATACGATACCTCTCTTCATTAGCAGCAAAAGCATTTTGGTTGGCAGGTGCAACGCCAGCCAACGACTCGCTCGACGAACTTGATGCACTAGTACTCCTAGCTGTACTTCTTGCTGTGTTGCGACCCGTCCAGTCTTCGGTCGTCATATCACTCTCCCCAGGCGACGGTAAGGACAAAGTCCGATTCATCAACAATGCCCGACGACCCACGATAAGTGGACCTGACGTACCATCACTACTCAGATTTGCTGCCGTCACTTGTAACTGTATTGGAGTGCTAGTAGGACGCATATTAACATGATGTTCCAAAAATAGAATCACCGGCAACGTCAGAGATTCGCATGCTGTACCCTGCGTTGAGATCGCTGGCAAAACTATAGGATCCAATCTTCTCATTGAATTACGCATATTGTCATTCGTTGTGCCAGCTCTCTCCAATGGCGACGCCATAGATTGTCTATGGCTTTCGGCTAGTTCTGAAAAACTTTTAGCTCGCCTGAGACTTGAAATAGTCGGTCGTGAGGGCATAGCATGCTCAATTTCTATTTCTTCTAACAGAGGTGCTGATGACTGAGCATTTTGGCTAACAACTACTTGAGTATTATCGTCTTCAGAGCTTTGAGACACCGACCGAATAGATCTTTGGTCCGAATCGCCGATACATTCTTTAATTTTACAAATTAGATCCTCTTCGTCACTATCAAATGATTTTGTACCATCGTCGAGACACGCTAACAAGGACTTATCTAACACTTCATCCAAATCATTCAAAATATCCATAAACTGGCACAGAGCAGTTGCTTGAAACTCCTCATCATTTGTGATGTCACTTGTAGTAGTATGTGATGTAAAGTTTGAATCAGACTTATAGCATTCGGGAATATTCTTTTGCAGATCTTCTTTCAAGTCTTCATCGTCGTCCTCAGATGCTTTATCCATATCGCTTATTGGTTCACTATTCTCAGTACTCTCAAAAACGCTGCTCGAGGCATCACTGTCGACGCTGCTACCCGGGAGGCTTTCCCTTTGTTCATACCTACCATCCTCCATATTGACCACCTCCATTTTTATCGCATGACCTAAGTCATAACCTGCTCTTCTGGGTGTAAACCCTGAAACAAATTGCCGTCTCACAATCGAAATAAAATATAAATAACTGATATGATAAAATTACGCACAAGGTTTATAAGCGAGAATTTTCCACAGTTTATGCATGATGTGCACTTAAGAGCTCAAAGCCGATATTTGCATGTAAATAATCTCAGAACTAATAGTACTAATTGTAATGTAAGAGCCGTAAACTACATAACACTACAATGGGAAGTCATTGTGTAGTGCTTGCAAAATGTATGAATCATGTTGTATACATAATCATAATATTTTATACTGATAAGATCCTTTCATGGTGAACATTCATAAGGATGACTATTAACTTTTAAGTATTTATATCCTAGTGCCTTGTAAATTAATTTCATTTCTAGCAGATCAAGTACATGAGCACTGTAAGTACCCATATTTGTTTTGAATAATTACCAAAACACATTTTACTGAAGCCAATTCATCAAGATTATATAATAATACTGCCTAATTTATTTACAGATACATTTTAGATAACTTAAAAATCCCTAAGTTAAACTTCATTTTAAAATATATTATTGTACCATTCATATTATCTTAAAAACTGTGAGACAAAAATGTGTTTAGCTTCTATTTGAAGCAAAAATATATAACGTTTTCATTTTATGTGTCATATTTTTGGGTTTGCATATATTCTATTCAGTATCAATTATAATTTTTAATTCTGATACTTTCATAATGAGTGATATTACAATAATAATTGGATTTTATAGTTAGATGGAAAGTATTGTTGTGATACTCATAGATACATATAATATTGTTTTTTGGAGGTGGACCTCAAAAAAATGATTGTGTGATTTAACTTCAAGCATCTGATATGCGTGCCTGGGATTTCCTCAGAAATTACCCTGCTCACTTATGATAACGTTGATATGGATTTCCTTATATAGTGATAATTCCGGTAAATATTAGTCAATCTCAAATTGAGGAAAAACAATAAAAAGTGGATTTCAAGACCTTCACATGAGTCACAGTCATGATACATTTATTTCTTTTTTTTTGAAGTGGATTGCAAAAAAATGTAAGGAGAAATATCAACAAGATACATTGCCATATAATTGCCATTTATCATAATTTTTTATCTCTATTGTGGTCCATACCCATCATTAAAAACAATCATTTTTAACTATGTTTAACATTTAAAAAAGGTTTATAATCGGAACTGTGTCTGTGTAGAACGAATTCTGACAAAGAGTATTAGAGTAAATTTCACTCAAATCTTATCAGTACTTCTTGCATGGACAAATCAAATATCTATCAATCCCGAAAAACTTTTACATTTTTCATATCAGTAACATAACTGAGAACAATACTTTACATATGTAATTTTCTTATCCAAGTTTTATCTTGAAACAAATCGAAATATCACTTATTACAGCAAATTGCTTATCAATGTTATGAATGATGTCAGATAAGGCAAGCATTAATTTTCTTTCTGATATAGTTACAATAAATTCTAATTATATTGATCTAGATAATTTATGAGTATCGTAAAATTGTGCAATGTCTGTACATTTTATTTATAAACCAATAATATTATATAACATAACTAATACATTCGACAATACAAGATAAATTTAGAAATGGTAATGTTGCCAGCATTCTGAGAAGTCATCCTAGGGACTGCTATTTGGATGCAGCTTTTTGTATTTGGGATGAAATATTGTTAATAATGATATCATAATGTATGTTTTATTTACCAATTCATTGACCACCAGGGATATTATGGATATGAAATATCAGATCTAGATATGAATACAAATAATGTTATATCCAATTCTGGTTATGAATATGTAAGATTTTTGGATTATTTGTTTGTTTAGGATAGTTTTGGTCACGGTTATAATATTTTTAAGGAATTCAAATGCAAACGACAAATAGCGAAACCAAATTATTATTAATTTTATTTTCATTTGCTATTGCAACTACTTATTCAATTTTTGTGTAATTTACTAAAACTAAAAGGTTTCGAAAAATATCCGAAATAAACTAAAACTTTTATATTGGATATGGTAATTTACAAATATATTTCAGATATCCTATATTTTTGGTTATGGTTACAGAGCTCCATAACATCCCTGATCTTTACTAAAGTTATACACAGAAACATTGTTATTGTTTTTGGTGATTATTGCCTAACATTTTAAATATAATGAAAGTGATTAATTGGTTGCCAACTGAACTTAAGATCATTTGAGTATGTAGAGCTAAAATATTGATGTAGTTAATTATTACTTAATAAACTGACTTAATTGTGGTACAACTTTAGATTGTTGAACTCTAAGTGGTTTTACTAGCGTGGTATTACTACTACTTGCAATTCTGTGTTACAGGAAAAGGTCATGTCTTCGCCTTTGTTTTTTATAAGATTAAAGTAGTAAATGAGCGAGTCCACCTTATGGTAAGTGGTCATTGCCATCCATAGACTTCTGTAAGCAACTTTATACAAAGACAGAATTCTATTCGAAATCAATCACAGAGGCATTGGTACTCCCTAGATCTAAGACATTCGCCTAATATGAAGCCGCCTAATATGAGTGAGCCGGCAACCACACCCTTCCATTGAAATGCAAGAACAACTTCACACTAGAAATAGGTGTGGTGGTGGTACGTCCATGCGAAATTAAATCCCTTGCACTATTTTAGAATGAAATCTAAATAATAAGACACATCAATTAGTCAGGGAAAATTACTTTTAAGACTGTTTTTGTGTTAAAACCACTGTCCTGCACACATTGTACTAATACTATAAACATTGTAATACACATTTTTGTAGATGGCAGGCTTTACTACTATAGTAAGATTTCACTACATATGGAGTACTTGGCTTTTTACTCCTGTCATTGTAATAAAATAAACACCGAGCATCTTCAAATTTATTCTATTAATAAATGTATATTTGTTAGTTTTACATGATTTTTAATACTTACATTTACTTAGGCTTGTCGCCTTGACAACCTAGTTTAGGTTTTAAGTTTGTTTTCTCTTGTGTGTCCCACTCATCCATACTATTTTTAAATGTAGGATAAAATATGCTGAAAGAATTAACATTTAAAGTAAAAATCAAAATAATGTTAATATTAGTATTTAAAACTCCAGATTACACTAAAACCCACACGTTAATAATTTATAATAAATTAATAAACTTAAATGTATAAGACAATTACTAAAACGAATTATCAATGAACTAATTGTAAATAAAATTGAGAATAAACTTAGATCCTTATGTTTGACATCACAATCACCTTCAATATTTAGAGCACACTCACTCACACTGTAGAAACATCCGTTGTTTGAATTTTAATAACACATGACACAAACTATATTAAATTATTTCGTTAACGGTTTTATACAAAACTTCACTAATATTAAGAACATTATTTGCTAAAATACTAACGTTTGACGAACTCCTCAGTTAACTGAAAATCGAGTAGAGTGAGAGAACAGACGAGACGAGAGATTCTGAGAGAACAAACAGAAAGAGATACAAAAATGACGGGGGATGGACTGTGAATGGATGAAATGCACCTACTGTCAACTTTTATTTTTATTTATGGCCCGTGATTCGATTCTTTTAGCCACATATAGTGAAGCCACAGCCATAAGACAAATTTACTGAAACACTGTCACTAAAATTAAAAATACATCCCAATTGTACAACTTTGATTATAACGGTTGTGTTCAGAGTGGTTTACACTTGTATGTAATTAATCTTCAATGCAGAATATTTATTTTATAATTAAAACTGAAAGTACAAATCTCAATCAATGGGCAATCAAATCGTATAGACGCAAACCTGATTTGATTTTTGGGAAGTCAATTGGCAAACGAATCAGCCGATTGTAATATTGTATAAGTGTGGACACCCCATTAGGGATGTACAGATTTTCTATAGATCATTATTGCCAATAAGTTTCACTTGAAGAATAAAAAAACATAACTTAAAAACTGTAATGTTGTTTGTCTTTGTTTTTTTTTATGAAATTACTGGCTATGGACAACAGGACCTATTCTAAAGTGTCATTTATGCTATATAAGTAAAAAGAAAATATACTACGGACCAACTATTTTTAAAGTTGAACATGAATGGTTTACGTTGATAACAGAGTAAATTTATTATCAGCTGATATATACTAAATCAAGAGTATGATGTATAGTTTTATGCTTGATGTATAGTATAACACTTTGCGATTCCTGCCAAATATGTATGCGAAAAGTCCTTATAAACTACAGTCATTACGATTAAGGAACCAACAAAAAAAAACAGCTGTATTGTGCGCGTGGAAAGAAAATAACTATTTATTTTCAGTTATAAATTGTATATTATTATGCGACTCACTATTGTTAGCATCGTCTAAATTTGATATATAGTCAATATAGAGTGAACCACAAAACTCGGCAATCGGCGAATGGTAAAATATTATAGAGCCCACCTAATATAATCTGGCACTTGCTGTACATAAAAGGTCAAAATTATCGGTTTAGAAAGAAACATTCGTAATAAAAGTTCTCTATTTTTATTACTCTTCAGTTATCAGATTTTTTTAATGAAGGAAATGCAATAGTATTAAATTATGAGAAAAAATAAAAGGATATTATAGGATGTCCTTTAAGTGAGATTGGTCAATTTTTCTTCGGCAATCTGATTGACCGATCAAATCCAGTAGTGTAGACATCCCATTACATTGTTTACTTGAGAATATTGCGCGTTTGCATTGGATCGTTCACCGACTTCGCCGCCTACGTCGCCCGCAATTGGTTTAACCGAAATGGCTTGTTTGCATGGAATAAGTCACAGAACGCATTGTCCGCATTCTGTTCAGCTGCCTGTGTTCCCAGAACGGCGACGAGTTTTAACCAAGAACGACCAATTGTAACAAGTTTTACATTAGATTGGTTACCACAAATGGACTGTATTCGAATACGGCCACTGAAATGCAGTTAACATTTATCGGCGACAGAAGTTTTTGACAGCCGAATACGACCGACGCAAACCGATCTAATGTAAACGCTCTATAACGTTCCGAACCCTAAACATTGTTGAAAACAACGGTGTGTGATTGTAAATTATTATGATATTCAAAAAAGTAATATTAAATAATTAATTCATTACAATTCAATTTATTATAAATCTGTCTGTTTTTATATATGATACCTTCTGTCACTATTATTAAAATATAAACTTATTGGTAATTAATTTAATTAATAATACATTTTCATAGTGCTAATTTTGCAATTAGCAACATTTAAACAGATTATCTTTTGTATCTATCATCATATGTATAATAATATAAGAATATGTACATATACTCGACCAGGGTCAAAGATTATATTAACGTAGATTCTTTCAATATAGGCTTTGTTTCTTTATTATAAGGTTCATTGTAAAAAATCCTAAACTGATAATTTTGCTTATTTTCGTACATAATAATTTTGATAGTGTATCAGTTGATGAATTTAATGAATATACAAGTTCTGTGATTTTTAGTTATCGTCCATCTTGGTGCTTGTGCTTAGTGTATAATAGAAAAGTAACGTAATAAAACAATCATGATTCTGTTGAAAGGGAGTAGAATTATTTGCTTAACAATGCAACCCACGAGCAAGGTACTCTTTTTAAACTTTGTTTTTTGTAACCCCGAATGCGTCGGTCAAATACAAAAGAATTATTTAACATTTTAACCATAATCTCTAAAGAATACAATTACATAGTTCCACCAAAGAGTATATAATCCGTAGCATTTAGTCAAACAGATTGGTAGATCGATCAGTTCAGTCAGTTACATACGATCGCGAAAGTTAGCCGTGTCAGTAGTTGTCGAACGAGGTTAATATTTAATAAATGTTAATATATTTTTTAATGAATGGGAAGTCTCCTTATTTTTTTCTTTTTACAAGAATATTTGATTTTCAACATTTATTTTTTCATTTGTAAGGTGTTCAGAGCGATGGCGGCTTACTCATCAAAGGTTTCGCTGAACGAAGTGGTTATAGCATCAGCCGTGAGGACTCCAATAGGATCCTTCAGAGGCAGCTTGGCGAGTCTCTCGGCGACGGAACTGGGAGCGGTCGCAGTGAAGGCAGCAGTGGAACGCGCTGGAATTCCCAAAGAAGAAGTTAAAGAGGTTAATATCTGTTTACCTACTTTCTATTTGTGCCGTTAGCTCGTTAATATTACGCGTGTGTATAAATTAAACTAACAGTTATAGTATAAAATTTGGTCATGTGTTTCTTAAGACAATTAGATAAGATAATCATTTGTCTAACACATAACATTTAGTTGCATAATATTTTAATAGTGTTACTACCAAAAAAACCTAAAAAAATATAATTACTATGCAAATTTGTTTTTTTAACTACATACTTAGCTTAATTATTTAATTTTTCCTGTATTTTATCCTCATCATTACTTTTTGCTGAAAAACACTAACTAATATAAATATTTAATTATGTTAATGTTGAATAAGAACTTTAATTAATTATATTTACAGTATGCTAAATTCTTAACTGAGGACTGCATAGTTTTTTATAAAGAATTGCTATAGAACACTTTCAATAGTTTTTAAATTGAAGAGGAGAGATTTGTGCTACATATGATATATTATTTCATGGCTTTAAAATGAACATATAATATTAATAAATAGAGAATTAGTCCATAAATTATAAAGGCAATCACTGCCTTGTAAGGTACAATGTGACCATTGTGGTCCTATTTTATGGCACAACTGTAGCATTTTAAATGTCGACAAAATGTAGTTTGTTTCGGATAGGGCTGGTAATTTATTTAAGGATAGTCTCGAGTCATTTCACTCAAAAATTAAAATAAAAGTGTATACATATACATGAGGGTTAGGTTAGGTGAGTTTTGGTTAATTTCGAATATGAAATAATAACATCCATAACTATATCCTGTACTGGTTTAATACTATTTTTCTATCCAGATCCAAAATTTCATATAAATAACATCCCTGATATGTGTGTCATCTCATTTACACCTATCTATAATAATTGTGTTCTTGTTTAGTAAAGAATCCATGTTAGAAAATTAAAAAAAGAAATTCATTATGTTAAGATACTAGTTTACTGCTACTTAAATTAGCACAAAATATATGGTGGAGCTCACCATCATTTCATAGTTAGGTTTTTATACAGACAAACTGAGGTCTTGTGAAAATTTCATGAGAAAGTCTAAAATTATAAATATGTATCCCCTTTTTAGTCCAGGTTCAAAATGTAAATGGCCAATTAGTTATACTTGATCTAGAGGTTAAGCATTTATATTTGTACTAGCAGACCCGTGCCCACTTCGTTGGGCATTAAAAAAATTAAAAATGTACCCTATCTTTTAATTTTAATCAAACTGCACACAATGTGAAAATTTGATTGAAATTGGTTCAGTAATTTAGGAGATTAGCGCGGACAAACAACGTGACATGTAATTTATATATATCAGGATTTGTATGTATAGTACTGTGGAACTTATAGTGAGTGTATAGTTCTGTTACTTTTAAGGTTACATGTTCTGAATCATAATATTTGTTTCAGGTTTATATGGGCAATGTGTGTTCCGGATTCCTTGGACAAGCTCCTGCAAGACAAGCTGTGATATTTGCTGGTCTTCCCAAGAGCACAATATGCACAACAGTAAACAAGGTGTGTGCATCTGGTATGAAGACTGTCATCCTAGCAACTCAAGGGCTTCAAACTGGAACACAAGATGTCATTCTTGCTGGTGGAATGGAGTCCATGTCTAATGTGCCTTATTACTTGAAGAGAGGAGAAACGCCATATGGTGGCATACAGTTAGTTGATGGTATTGTTTTTGATGGCCTTACAGATGTATACAATAAGTTCCACATGGGCAACTGTGCTGAAAATACAGCTAAAAAGTTGGAAATTACAAGACAACAACAAGATGACTATGCAATTTCCAGTTACAAGAGGAGTGCAGCTGCTCATGAAGCAAAAGTTTTTGCAGATGAAATTGTTCCTGTTGAAGTACCTCAAAAGAGGGGGAGCCCACCAGTATTATTTTCGGAGGATGAGGAATATAAGAGAGTCAACTTTGAGAAGTTTAATAAACTGGCAACTGTTTTCCAAAGAGAAAATGGCACTGTAACCGCTGGCAATGCTTCAACACTGAATGATGGTGCTGCTGCATTAGTCCTGATGACTGCCGAGGCCGCTCAAAGACTAAAAGTGACACCTCTAGCCCGTGTAGTTGGGTATGCTGATGGAGAGTGTGACCCAGTTGATTTCCCAATAGCCCCAGCTGTAGCAATCCCTAAACTATTGGAAAAAACTGGTGTTAGTAAAGATGATGTTGCCTTATGGGAAATTAATGAGGCTTTCAGTGTGGTGGCTGTAGCTAACCAGAAACTGTTGGGATTGGATCCCGCTAAGGTTAATGTTCATGGTGGTGCTGTGAGTCTTGGTCATCCCATTGGCATGTCAGGAGCCAGAATTGTTGCTCACTTGTGTCATGCTCTTAAGAAGGGAGAAAAGGGTGTAGCCTCTATTTGTAACGGAGGTGGTGGTGCCTCATCCATAATGATTGAAAAATTGTAAGTTCTTAATAACGAAAAACTAACTGCACTGTGATACAAAACAGTAGGCACAAAATACTTCAACATCTCGATTTTGTTTCTTTTAATAATAATTGAACAATTGTCATACTTGTAACATAGTGCAATTCAATGATAGTTTATTATCAATCTTATTGTAAAGTATAAAATATTGCCTTGTACTATTACCCTTATATGTATATAAATAAAGACAGCTTGTGTATTCAGTATGTTAAAATAAATCTAGCTTTAAGATAAATGGTCTATATTTGCTGTTATATAAATTTATATAGATTTTTATACCACGAAAATCGAAAATGTAAATCTTTATATTATATTGTCATATTATTTACACAATGGAATAATTGATTAAATCAAAGAATTCCAACTACATGCTTTTATTTTAATGACCTGCCCAATTTTTCCAGAGCGGAAGGCACAGGCGGCCCACCTGTATTGACCTTTTACACAAAAGATCCATGTCAATTATGTGATATTGTTATGGAACAGTTGGAGCCTTTCCAACAAAGATTAATTATTCAAAAAGTTGATATCACTCAGAAAGAAAATGTCAGATGGTTGAGGTTGTACAGACATGATATTCCAGTACTATTTCTAAATGGAAGATTTTTATGTATGCATAGATTGGATACTCAGCAACTGGAACAAAGATTGCAAAGAATTGAAAATGAAGTGTAGGACAATAAACATACTTGTAAATAGAATATAATTTGAAAAATAAACGTTTAGTAACTTTTTGTGATTTTCTTTCATATTACATAAAAAATCCCATGTATCAAGGATATTTAAATGAAGGTATACCTACAACTATACAGCATCAACAATTACGAATATTAAAATTTCCTTCCATCTATTTGAATAATAAAGTCAGTACTATAGGTATCCAATTTGTAATTTAAATATGAATATCAAGATGAATAAAACATTCAACAATAGTAGATAATACCTATGAATTGTATGACAGAGTTTATATTAAACATGATTAAATTCAAACGCGGTACGGTTATTGAACGTCCCGCTCGTTTCCAGGAGGCTCTTATCCTTTATATGGATGAAAAATATGTAACGAATTCTTAATTTGGATGAATCTACTCTGATCGTTTGTCGCAATTTAATCCCTATAATAGTATTAATCTTTTAACGACGGCATTTTAATAAAATACTTAACAAATGACTTCGATGTAGTGAGTACAATATTGAACGGTAATTTCCACAGATAAACCATTATGAACAGTATTTTGGAAATCATCCAACGTGAGAACATTTTGACCATTTCGATTTCCCTTGTTTTTCGTCTCTCAGCGCCTTCAATAACGTTCATGTTTATCTTTATTTTGGAATTCAATCTTAAGCCAAATACTCTCTATTTTGTTAATGTTAAGGTTTGGACTTGAATGATGCCGAATCTGAAAGCTAACTTGGTTTTAGTGTCAATTTGACAGGTGGCCTTAATAGTCTGTATTAGGGTCTGTCAGGTATTATCGCAAATGGTTGTTGTGAAATTTTGGTAAAAATCGGCCAAATTTTCACAATTATTTCATCCGATATGTGATTTTTGCACTATTTCGTTTTATGGTATGAATTGGCACGAGTAATAATTTTGTCCACCATTCATCTTTTCTCCTCAAATTGTTATAAAAGCAGTAAATAAACACAATGGATAACTCCGCCATCCAAACCTTGGAAGCAGCGGCCCAGATGTTGATGGTAAGGCCAGGAACGAATTTATAAAATGTTTAGATGTAAGATGATGTAAAATTTTAAAATATTTTTAAAAATAGGATATTGTATATATAATACAGTATTTCTAATGGAATATAAAACATGGTAAACAATATTATTTTTCAAGGGGCACAATGGGCGTTTTTTCTTTATTTATACGACCTACAAGAATTCTCGGGCTTAAGTTTTACTCACAAAATGTTCCATTATATTAGAGCAAAAATAATTCATTACATACATGTGGTATTTATAGGAAAAGGAGTGTCTTCACCATGTTTTATTTATCTTTATTCATTTATATTTAACCATTACTTAATTAAAAAAAAACTGTGTAGGCACCACCTAACCTCGTAACTTCAGAGCAACGACATCAAGCAGAGAGTGTGTTTCTTGAATTCCGGAGTACTAAGAATCCATACCAACTCTGTAGAGAGATATTAGAAAAGTCCACCTCTGATTATGTGCTGTTTGAGGCTGCTGGTCTTCTGAAGTCAGCTCTTATCAGGGAATGGAACTTGCTGTCTGAACAGGACATTTCTTCATTGAGAGAGTACTTACTCAATTATTTAATGAGGAAAGACACTCCACCATTCTTAAAAGAGAAACTCTTGCAGGTATGTTTAATTGCTTTCTGAGTCATAATATTTTGTCTCTAAATATTTGGGCATTAAGGCTTAATTATCTAAATGTGACATTTAAACAATTGACATAATGAAGTTAGCTTAATATTTAAATTACAGTTTAAAAATGAGACATAAAGTCAATTGCTTTAATGTGAGGCTTTTCAATTAAAAATAGAATTAGATTTACTAAGTGCCTATTCATTTAATGTACTTATAATTAGTTCTTTTACACATTATTCATACATAAACCTGCTTTGCATTAATTATTCACAAGAAAAAAATGCTTACTTTACAGGAAAGCCGGATGAAATTAAACAATGTTTTGTGTTTTTATAGTTTAATGTATTAAGTAAAAATTAAAAGGCAATTAAACACAGTGGAGTTGAGCACCTAGTTTTTTAAAATAATAGAAAGAAAATAGTTTATTTTTAGAAGTCAATTATATTATGAAAACTACTGTTGATCAAGCATCCTGGCCAGGATCATCCTTAAGTGAATATTTACCTGTGCCAGGATGCCCCACTGTTCCATTATAATAAATGTAAATCCAATAAAAATAAATATAAGTATTTTAAAATTTCAATTGATGACTTTTTAATTGTGCAGTTATTCATACAAAGCTGCGATATATTAAAATATGAAATCTACACAGATTTATTATTATAATTATTATAGATTTATTTATGTTTGCTTTATTATTCTATGTTAATTAGGTAATATATCTTGACCATGCTATTTATTTTTCAGACCATTGCCATAATCATAAAAAGGGGTAGTATAGATGACAGTGGTAGAGAAAGAAAAGCCTTACTCGGTGAATTAGAAAAATTAATCCTCAGTGCTCCCATCAATGAGCAAAAGTTGGCTTGTGCACTAATTCTTGCAATCATGCAAGAGTATGCCATAACAGTAAAGTCAGCAGATGTTGGCTTGATATGGGAAGTACATTTCAGACTGAAGAAGTCATTTGAGGCTATAGATATGAAGAGAATATTTAGATTCACTGTGAGCGTGTTAGAACAGATTGTGCGTTCAGGTGTTCGTCCAGAAGGCGATCAAGCGATGTTGACAAAACAATTGTTAACAATAGTAGAAACCATTTTATGCTGGAGTCATGTTTCACCAATGTTGTCTAAACGGCTCATTGGTGCTTTTGAAGCTATATACGAAAGTGATACAGCGCCTGCATTACGATTAAGCATGAACTGGAGGGACACGATTATGCAACCAGAACTGATAGCTCTGTTCTTTGAAATACATATGCATGTACGATCAAATCCTGACTTAGCTAATCCATCATTGACTTGCCTTGTGCAGTTAGCTAGTCTGAGTGGTGTTGTAGTGTCTGTAGCGAATCTCAAGCAGCAGTACTTGGAGAATTATGTGAATAGTTTCATGAGGATGTTAGCTTACATACAGCCAGTGGAGAGAGAAATGCTCGGTATCTCAGATATATACCGCAGGCTTGTTCAATTCTTCTCGCCACAAATGATTGCGGCAACACCACCTGCTTTTCTCCAAAATCTGACGACATACACTTGTCATTGCATCAGAGGCTCTATTGTTGAAGAGGGAGTAAGTGGAACTTTATTTTCAAATTGGTGTATCAAGTAATATTAAAACATGTTATGAAAAATCCATTTTATTTTAAAATACTTGCAGATAAATGAAGACACAGTGTGGAGGGAATCTCTGAATAAATTTCTTCATACTTGGAGCTCAATAGTGCATGACACTGATGGTTACTCCAATGAAACATTGCAGAACCCCTGCATTGAGATATTCAATACATACTTACAATGCCGACTTGCTCCTCCAGATGGTACAAGGTAAGTAATTAGCTATGTTTATACCATAATCAAAGTGAGTCAATAAAAAATATTATTGAAAAAAAAAAAAAATTACTATTTAGTATTTGTGTTTCGCTCATAAAGACCTTTGATTTGATACCCATACCATGATAGTCAGTATGAAAATAATATATCGCCATTTTGAGAAGTCCGCCATATTGGATATAGGAATGTAGTACTCGACCAAGCTAACTAGACGAACTGAAGGAATGCGGTTTCCCTCCCCGGTCCCGCCTCACGCCCCGCTCTTGTCCTAGTACCGTTCGCACCTACATTCCCTAATCTGTTTTGATTTTAGATAATAAACTATATGAGCAAATATTAATTTGTTGTACTCATTAATTTTTGTTACAATTTTAACCAAAATAAGTAAAAAAACGTTGCTTAAGTATCTAGACACACGGCAGTGTGTCCGCCAAGTTCGATAAATATATACACAAAACAACAAACAACAAACAACATTTTTATTGTTATTATGTTGTCATCAGTACTCACGAGCTTGCGAATGACGTCACGTTTGACATTCGTCTAGTTAGCTTGGTCGACTTTATAACTTTGTTCACTGCTTTCTTTCGTAAAATCTCATTTAATACTCACATCACAGAGGTAACTAATTGCAATTTTGCATCGTCCGTCATATTGGATTTAGAATGAAGTCAGTGTACTTCAGGCATGGCTTGTCAAACATAATTTGGTACCTATCTTAGGGGATACTATGAAAAATAATAAATTTTGCAGCATACGCAATATTAGATTAAGAATAGGTGCATTTAAGTTATCGGGCATGTTTATTTGCAAGATACCTTTACAGATAGACACTGGCAGAGGCGAAAGCAAAAAAAAGCTTGTTGAAAACGCTGTAAAAAAATATTATGCTTAAATATAAGTTTAAGTTTATATATCATCTGTGCAATTGTTTAGCTTACCACAGGATCGAGCGTTCCTAAGTAGCTCTTTAAACAATTCCTCGTGCATGGCTTCTGTTGCTTATGAATTATTTTGTATATTAATTTCTTCGAAATTAAATATTTTAATTGCACTCGCGATGATTCGAGACTCTTCCATTTAATATTTTAAATTACTACTTGCAATATAATTGAATAACAGCGTTTTTGTACGTTTAAATGATTATATAATAACATAGATATATTACGCTTTCGTCATATCGTAGGTGTATAGCAGGTGAATAAGAAGGTCAGGTCAACAAGTGCAATAATATCCATAATTACCAGTAATAAAAAGGAAATTTCACTAGTTTTTTAATATATATTTTTTACCTCTAGCCTCCTTACCATCTTACGACGCGATTTAATTTTTCTCGTATGATCTCTAAATATTATACCTATCTTATCACCTATCTATCAGCCCATTGAGTTCCACTGATGGACAGAGGTCTCCCCGAATAAGGATACTTGTAAAAAGTCTGGCATGCGGATGACTGAAAGAGTAGCTTTAGACATTCACAGAAGGAGAGGTTATGCTACTCAAGACCGATATCATATAGAACTAATAAAGCTAGAGAATGTCTTGTTAAGGTTCCGTAGCCAAAGGGTTAAAACGGAACCGAATTATTAAGACTGCGCTTTCCGTCTGTTTGTCACCAGGTTGTATTTCGTGAACCGTGATAGTTAGACAGTTGAAATTTTCACAAATGATGTATGTTTCTTGCCGCTATAACAACAAATACTAAAATAAATAATTAAGAGGGGCTCCCATACAATAAACGTGTTTTTTGCCGTTTTGTATACGAGATAATGGTACGGAACCCTTCGTGCGCAAGTCCGACACGCACTTGGTCGATTTCATATTCATTAAACTATTGTTTAGCTTCATATATCGTCACGTATTTATTATATAGACGAGATATTGATTACTTGTTAATAAGGGTCAGAAAAGAAACCCTATCTGGCCATTTTTATACAGTAGACTGACTATCGACGCGACGACTTCAGTACTCAGTAGTGGCAACGCATTGGTGATCAACTTCAGGAAGACCCTGTTCTATATGGAGTTGATTAGAGTTGCATACATACTTTTGCTAGGCGTTCCAAGCTAGTCCTTAAAAGTAGCAACGCTTTTGTGGCTAACTTCAGGTAAGAGTGGTCTTATCTGGGGTTGATTACAGATGTCCACGGAAGGGATTTCAAGCTGGTAGTAGCTCTTTGTTGTACGCCACATATTTCTGTTAGAAGGCGGTGGCAAGCGAGACATACGAGTATTTATACGAGGCGTTCTAACTTAGTCATCAGCGGTAGCAACTCATTTGTGCCTTTCCTTAGTTAAGACTTATTTGGGGTTAGATTACAAATGTCCATGGGCGGCTGTGTACGTACTATCGGATAGACTGTATGCTCGTTTGCTATTCCAATTAAAAAAAAGGCAGTCACCACTTGCAATCAGGTGGACTGATATTCGTTTGCTACTAGAATTGTATAAAAATATGATGCATACTATCATTGTTTTGTTACACAGGGGGACAGAAAGCAACGATGGTTGCGGGGACGATATCAAGGAGGAAATAGAAGAAGACGAGCGTAAGCTGCACAGCAATGTTCTGATGACGATCGGTGCGATTGCCAGGAAGGCCCCGGCGCATTGCTGCCATGTGCTGTTCACTTTGCTGCAGGATAGAAGCAAGAGGTTAGATACGGAGATTTAAACAATATGTTCTGGAATGTTTTATATCTTAAGATGGTAGAAATACTAGCAATGAAAACGTATGAAGAAATGTAAGGACGTAAAGAAATCTTTGATAATAGATTGTGACAAATTATATTGTCAAGAGAAATTAAGAGTAATTATTACAATTTGAATACAAATAGTCCAAACCGTTGTATTCATAAAATTATCATCTATTAAATTAAATCTTAGTTAATATGTACTGTCAAGTATTTGTAAATACTCGCATAAAGTATAAAAAGTATATAAAGTACGTAAAACAAAAATTTATGTGAAATGTGAAAAAATTCTACAAGACTTCGCTGGCTACTTCTAATGTTAGTTTCATGGATCACTGTTTCAAAAATTCTGCCCTAAACCCTTATCGAATTATTATATTTTTGAGTAAAAAGTAGACAATTTGTTCTCTGTAAAATCTCTCAAAATTTCACATCGGTTTAACGTGGTGCAGTACGCTCTATACCTTATCAATCGTGGGGGTACTTTTAAATTAAAGTGGAATTCACAAAATTTAGAGTATGCGCCAAGCCTCTCGGCTTTAAGGACTCACAAAATGGGACATAATAGGTTGAGAATGTAATAGACTTCTCTAGATATGGGCTGAGAACTATGTCCGGCCATGGAGCATCAAGGATTGAATCCGAAGTATAAGTGATTCTTTCATTATTTTAGTTCAAACTATGTTATCAATATATTTATTTTCAGGCTTGAAGAACAATTGCAACTGATGCATATGGGCAAGTTGCCGGTCAGCGGCGGAGAGCAGCTCGTTACGCTTTTCGAAGATTTGCATTGGATCTTGATGATAACGGGTAAGTTACGCTTTGAAGAAACTATTGCTGAATGTTTCATGTGTTTTATGCAAAACATTTGATGATTTCATGAAATCATCAAAACTCCCAAAACCATGGGGTTTAGGGGGTCCGGAACTTCCCTTAGCACAGTTGAGAAAATAATTTTCTTCATACAGAAGCACCTCCTTTTCTTTCGGTGTCTATTTATACCGGACCACCTCCTTCTAGCATAGGGTGAAAAAATCTGAAACTAACCAACTTTTTAGACTAGCCGAGACTACTTTTTGTCGACCTCCGCTTTTAGATTTTCTCCTTAACAAAGATAAACCTACGACCATATTTATCAGTAAATACGATACAAGTAGTTAAGTTGACATTCGCATTCATTAATATTAGCAACTAAGTAAAGTACACTTTTTATGCTTGAGGTTAAGTAAATAAACGTGATTTGTATATAAAATGTACTGTGATTTAATTATTTGTTAATACACATGTGTTTTTACATAAAAGACGTAAGTCGTTAGTCCATGAAATTGTCGTAAAAACGGACAAATATAAATTTTGTTCCTTTCCTTTGTTCTTAAAGTCCTTTGATCTTTGATTTAATTTTAAAGTTTTTTATGAAATGTTTTGTATAATGAACATAAGTTTCAATGTTCAAAACATATGTATGTAATAATCTATTTATGGTAAAATAAATTTGCAGGCCACTTTCTAGCGATGGACTGTACAGAGGGCGAGATGGTGACAATACCACCAGAGCTGATGCAGTTCAGTATCCTCGAGAATGCGAATATAGACGCCTCGCTACGATACTTCGTCGGAGAGAGCGATAGTACTGAGAATGTCGACTCCATACTAAAGTACGTATTTTTTTACTACATTTTAGTGCGTTACAAAAGTAAATCCTTATAGTGGTTAGCAGTAAGAAATATACAAGTAATAGAAGGGTGTTGGAAAGAATATCAATATATTACAGCATGAATCAGTTCTTGCGTTCCTTAGTCAGCGTTGCGTTTCTTAATTATAGCGTTAGTTGACTTACATATGGGGTAACTACATCAATCCTCAGGAATGGCAACAAAACTGAGATCGGTTTTAGGTAGAACTTCTGCTTCGTAAGCAGATTCCTAAAGGGAGCGGTGACCACCATATTTATATATCAATTAAATCGGTAATATGAACACTAATTTTTCTTAAACATTTGGCCGGATCTCGCTAGAATATCTCACTAAATTTAAGTTTGACTTACATCATTATGTGAGGCCAAAGTCGCGAGCTAAACCTACGTTATATCTCCTGTGAGGTATTATTTAGGCTTATGTTACTTATTGTTTACAAGTTGATCCTATTAGATTACGGTCCTAGGATGCTCTAATCAAGCCGATGTAGAGAATAATTCCTCGCAGAGACAAGATACATAATAAACTTATACGCTTTCTACACTTGTAGCCCCACCCTAGGATTATCTCCTATGTCGTGGGTGCCATAGACACACAAAGATGAACACACAAACACCCAGACCGAGAACAGAAATCTAATCTCTCATGATTCAGATTTCTGTCTGGCCGGGGATCGAACCCGGGACCCACTGCGAGTCAAACCGTTTTGGTGACCGCTCCACCACGTAGGTCGTCAAGAATAAGTATAGGAATATATTTTTCTTATGTAGGAAAACAATTGATGTCATCTAATATTTAGCTGCAACGCTCATACATTTCAAAATTGACGGAACCGTCTTCTAACCAAAACCGAAACGATAATAATGTTTAGTGTAAAATCTACTCTTATCAAAAGATGTGATCTGTTTATAAATAGATTGCGGTTTCCCTATCGATTACGTTGGTATTATGTACCATCTTCTTGCGGTTATTGATTGTAACTTCATATTATAAACAGAGTTAGGTAATGTATGTATCGGGCAACTCTATTTACAAACACTATGGTTCATTCATAAGATTATTGATTATGTCTATTCGTGGAACATTGTTATACTGAACGTCGGATGTAAAATTAACTGACGTATTCATATTCTAATTTACACTTTACACTAGGGATTATATGGATATGAAATTTCGGATCTGGATTCAGATGTAGGAATAGTATTATACAGGTTTCGGATACGGTTATTAATGTGTAATTATTTCGGATTATCCGTTAGTTTCGAATAGTTTCAGTTAAGGATATTAAGAAATTTAAAGGTAAAATAAAAATTATATCATTTTTTATATCTATCACTAGCTGTGCTCCGCGGTTCCATCTTCTATTTCGTAAGAAAAAAGAAACAAATATAGCGTGATGTTATATAGCCTTCCTCGATAAATTTACTATACAACACAAAAATATTTTTTAATTTGAACCAGTAGTTTCTGAGATTAGCCCGTTCAACCAAACTCTACTCCTTTATAATATTAAGTATAGATATCTATCTATCATATCAAGTTTACCAAAACTAAAAAAAAACATGTCTTGAGTCTTGAAACTAACAAAAACATGTATTGTCATATCAGAAATTAACCGAATCCTTTATATCGGATACAGTAACGGTTATGGATTAATTTTTAATTCGGATATCTGATAGTTTCGGTTACGGTTACGGATCACCATAACATCCCTGCTTCATACGATATGTACATAAATTATGAAACACGAGGCACCTTGGGGAGTGTCAAGAGTCAAATATTAGAATAGATAACAGTTTTGGTGAATGGATGATTTAATAGCTATTTAGTTATTACTAACGTATGAGGAAAATACTGTACAATAGGTAATTTGTGGTCACAATGGATCTGAAGACACAGTAGTTGTTTATAGCTTTTTTGTAATTATCAAATTAATCATAATTATATAGCTTTTTATGGCGTCAAAGGTTATTATTATATAAAAAACTTAAAACAAGGGAAATATAAAATAATGTACTAATGTGTATGATGTTTATGACAAGCAAAGTAATGAAATAATTATTTAAATTTAAATAAATTTATTTTTTGCTTGTTGCTGTTTTTGTTTAGTTTCTTTATTCTAACTGGTATTTTTCTTAATGTTTCTTAGATTATTCCAATACCCCTTACGGATAATTAAACTACTAAATTTGTGATTCAATTAAATAAATGATTATGGAAGAAAGAACAGTTACTTCCTTTTGTACAACTGGAAATCATCTCATGTATAGGTTTTTGCCATGAATTCCATTGTGATTGATATTAACCGTTTAATTTATCTGCTTACACCAGTTGAGTACCGTGTGGAACCCTATAACATTCTTGAAACCAAAACAAAGTAGTGGTTGAAAGTTAGTACTCCCTTACATTTATAAAACACGCTTTCTACACTCAGTCCCGCACTAGGATTTTCTCATGCGTCGCGGGTGCCATGGACACACAAAGACGAATACACAAACACCCAGACCCAGAACCGAAATCTAAATTCTGTCTGGCCGGGAATCGAAAACCGCACCCACTGCGCGTTAAAGTAGACTGGTGATCGCTCCGCCACGCGGGTCGTCGAATATTATATATAGGAAGTAGCAAATTAACTCCACTCATGTTAAATTAGTGATGCAATTCTATGTACAGCTAAAGTGATCTAAGATTTTTTAAATATTGTTCTTTGGCAATCGTGAATATGAATCTCAACTATTTGCATATTTTGCTAGCGCGCTGGACTAGCCTGAAATTCTTCCAATCTTCTTTCTTCTTTCCAATTCTTACAATCTGAGAAAAAGTCTTAGCAGCGGGACAATAATGGGTTGGCAACGATATTGCAATATCGTCGTCAACCCGTCGTCTTCTATTGCATGAGAGATTCTTTTCCCAACAGATTAGTGGGGCTCATACTTCGCATAAGTGCTTGGGAGAGCGCGGCGTTAGAAGCGGGCCTCGGAACAGTCTTCAGTCCAGAACTGTCTGCCACTATGTCGTGGTTGTTGAAGATATGGGCTAACTCGTATTTGATGACACAACCTTCTATGTACTCCGAGGTGAGATTTTTGTATATAACATTAATCTTATTAAAATATTACAGTACAACATTTTAGCAGATTCCAGAAGTCAGTAGGTATGTAGCAGACGCGACGTGTTGCGAAAACACTGATTGTAACTGCTTTTTACTTTTATATTTGCTCCACTAAATCAATATTAAATTACTACGAAATCTAAACTAGATAAAGATAAGATGAAAACAGAAAGATATAAAGATAGGTTTTTGTATTCTGGTAGTCAAATATTCATAACGAAGCAAGCACAGGTGATGGGCTAGATTGTAAATGCTCTGGGAAAAATAAGATAAAAAATCTGTTACATACTTCTTATTTTTTTTAAAGGTGACTGCTTGAAGTCGAGAATTGGGACAACAACGTATGAAAAAAGTAAAGATGGTCATTATAACTAATTAAAAAAGTATAAGTACAATTAATAAGCCTGTATTATATTTTAATATCTCTTAAAGTAGGTGTATTTCAAAAGGTGGAAGAGGTATAATCTACAATTCTACTAAAAATGAGATATTGTGTACCTGTTTGTGTTTGTTACTTGTTACTCAATTCAAAAACCTCTGGTTCCATTTACATGAAACTTTGGATGGATGTAGCTTACTAGCTTATTTACCTGGTCAACTTGTACGCTACTTTTGATTTCGATATATTGTACCATATCGAAGTACGGGTTGGTACTTCAGCTAGTATAGTGTAAAACATACGAAGCCTAAGTCATCAGTGCGCCTTCGGGATGGGGTATACAAAACATACTAAGTGTGATCGTCAACAGATGTCAGCGGTTGTGGAGTGCGCGTTCGGCATGGGGTCCCGCGGCGCCGCGTGGACGGTCGCGCGGCTTGCGGCGCGCGCGGCCGCCGCGCTGCGCCATCTCGCCGCGCAGCCCGCCGCCGCCTCGCACGCGCTGCAGCTGCTCGCCGCGCTCGCGCACCACCACCACAAGTATGTGGACAAGTACACACACACACAAGCTCACATGCATGCATGTACACACTCACTCACTCGTTTTCTCACTTACTTACTTACTCATGCAGACATTCACTCATGCAGACACTCACTCACGCACACACTCACTCACGCAGTCACTCACTTACTCATGCAGACACTCACTCACGCAGTCACTCACTCACTCACTCAGACACTCACTCGCGCAGTCACTAGCTCACTTACTCACACGCGCACGCACATGCATACTCACACGCACAAACACACTCTCACGCGTATACACACTCACACGAACATACTCTGTAAGTAGCACCACCACCACGAAAATGTATACTTGCCGGCAAACACACAAGCTACCATACATGCATGCGTACGACCGCACACAACTGGTTACATATTTACACAAGTGCTGCATCTGCGTTCACACACACACACATTTGCTTCTTATGCAATTATTTTTATTTTTCAACTATACGCATTTTTTTTATTAAGTACTTTTTATGAGTTCTCGTACAAAAATAATTAATCAACGACAGAAATTATGTAAATACACCAGGTACGACTGTTATACTAGTTCCTTAAAAAAAACAACCTAAACAACTTTTATAACGATAAGGATTGTTTTGATTTTATGAACATGATTAAAAAACACAGGCAGAGTCCTCTAGCGACGTGCGAGGAGTTTCTTGCGCTTGTGGCGTGGGAGGCGGCCGGCAGCAACTTACCGGGAGAGTTGAGGAAAGAACTACACAGGGCTTTCGCGATCGCTGCGACATATGCTGAAGGTAATATATATTAAATCTTCAGAACTAATGACTGATGGGTAATTAGCATAGTTTGGTTATGTAGCACACCACAAGTCTAATGCAGACATATTATTAGAGATTACTCTTAATATGAATTATATTTCCGTATACAATTCGCTATAAATTTGTTATGGCGATTATACAGAATTGAGGGCAAATTCCCTCATTTATATACAGTAGTAGTAGTAATACTAGATATACAGTAGTGTCATGAACATGGAACCATATTCTTATTAGATTATGTTACTTATACTGTACTATGACCTTAAATGTGTGAAGTACTCATTTTTTCTTGATTTAAATATAGAAGTAACAAACACAACAGTACTTAACATTACTTGTTATTGTTATTCGCCAATTATGTGTGTCAGTCGCTCTTCCGGACTCAAACAAAAATCCACCAACCACATTTAAAACTCATGGGTCCCACACTAATCAAAAGGATTAAACATATCAGTTTCTACATTATTTAATAATATACAAAGAGTTAATTTAATTTGACATAGACGATTTTTCTATGCAAATATAATTAATTCATTGTTTCGTTTCAGGCGAAGCGCGAAACCGTCTCCTAGCGAGCACGGTGGCGTTGCAAGACAAGCTGAACAACAT
>DWLI01000250.1:0-24845 GCA_018249915.1 Cecropterus dorantes dorantes
GGTAACCTACTTACTTTGTGGAAATATCTATGGTCACATAAATTCCTAAAAATGCAATAAACATTTATGTAATTATTTAATTGTAATTAGTATAATTTTTGAAATATACAAATTTTAAACATATGCATTGATTAAACTAAAATAAAATCGTGGGGCACGTCCAATATTTACAATTTAAAGGCATGGCATGTGACTTCACCCACCTAGTGGTAAGTAGCAATTGTCGTCCTTTCCTACCTACTAAATATAATATTTATTAAAGTGCATAAAATATTTTAATTAGTTTCTTCTCAGACCCTCATTAAATTATATATTATTTCTCCCATTGTGAAAAAGCAACTCAGATTTTATTAAAATTGTAATGTCAGCTCTGTCTAGCTATATCTCTGTCCTAAGTACTACTTCATGATAATGTTGCTTTATGGCAACTCCTCATTAAGGCCATGAAATCATTTAGCGAGCTGTTAAACTCGCATTAAGGGACTTGCTTCATAGTGAACGAGTAGCGTGCTTAAGCGAATAAATATAATGCTAGTAGGTACCTTACATATAAATGTATATTATACAATTTAAAGTACAAAAACATACTAGGATTTTCTTTCGGGTTTATCGTGGGTGCCATAGACACACGCAACGTCGAATACATAAATATCCAGACCCAGAAAAAAAAACGTAAAGTTCTAAAATCTTTCTCAATTATATAACCACATAAAAAACAGGTTGTAGAATCTTTTGTGGTTCGACTCTTGAGGCACCACCACCTATTTCTGCCTAATAACAGTGTTTAGCGCTGCTATGTTTCGTTCTAAGAGATATGTACTTATTCGAAGTGTCCGGACATATTCCTCAAGGGTAGCAACACATCTGTGAGCAAGTTCACATCTCGAGATTCTGATCATATTTGGGGTTAAATACAGATGTCCATAGCTGGCAGCGGTCACTTACAATAAGGTAAGGACAGCATGGTTGTTTGCTTCTTCTATATTAGAAAAAAACGTTCCGTTTACTTCTCATCCATAATAACAAAAAGCATATCGCATATAGTTCAATCTCTGTTGGTGCAACCAGGGGATTAAGAGCAATAAGTACACCAATATTAAGATGTTGCTACGGACTTTCGAAACAGCACATCTTGCTATCTGCTTGTGAGTAGAACGCGGTAACTGAATTTAAAAACAAATCAATAAAATGAATTTAAGTTATGTTGCAATGTTTTGAAGCTAATTAATTAATAATTAGGTATGGCTTAAGTATTGATTAAGTGTGAAATTAATGAATTTCTTTAAAGTAATGAAATGGGGACTGATTTTCCCCACTAATTGAAACTTAAATCTGTTATGCAATATTAAGATATAAAC
Organism: Cecropterus dorantes dorantes; assembly: GCA_018249915.1. Taxonomy (NCBI): domain Eukaryota; kingdom Metazoa; phylum Arthropoda; class Insecta; order Lepidoptera; family Hesperiidae; genus Cecropterus; species Cecropterus dorantes. The sequence continues at coordinate 1,359 of DWLI01000250.1, forward strand.
AGACCTCTTTTTCATAAGATTGAAGTAGTAAAAGAGTATGAAGTCTACTGATGGTAAGTGATTATTATCGCCCATGGACATCTGTAAGCAACGTCATATAAAACAGGGATGCTATCTGAAGTTGTACAAATGTATTGCCACTTCCGACTATGAAGTGCCTAAAATTAAAAAAGAAGCAATCAGACCCGCCAGGCGAAGCGGTAACACAACAGTCTGGCACACAGTGGGTTCCGGTTCGATCTCCGGTCGGGCTATCAAGATATTTGAATGATGAAGATTTCTGTTTTCATTCTGGGTGATTGTGTATTCGTTTTTGTGTGTTCATGACACCTATAACACAGGAATCCGAGTATGGGGCTAAGGGCGTAGAAAGCATTATTAATATTATTTTAATTTAAATCTGTTATATGTTTTGCGATAGTGAAAATCTTACCATTTGCAGGAGGATTTTCTCATTAGCGATAAGATCTTCTAAGAATTTGCATTGTTGCGTTCTTGCGTTATCTGCAATGGCCACTTAAGTATTTGTTAATAAGTTTCTTTGTTTATACATATTTTAAATCTAAATTCTCCTTTAATTATATATAAGTTAATGCAGACTTTTAATAATACACTACATTGTTTTCATTGTTAGATTAAGCGTTATGCAAGAAATTATCTAAGCTTGCAAGATATACCTAGATAGAGTTATTTTGTAAAGAAGTAAAAATATTTCTTAATTCTTTTGTTAAAACCGTGTTACTTTTGTTTAAGATTTGCAAAACTGATTTAGCTATTTTCCGCCAATTAGTATAATTAGCAGAAAACAGATAGATAAAAATACGAGGAAAAGAACTAATACGATACCATTTCAAATATTTATGGAAGTTAAGCGTCTGTGGTCAAACGCAAAAAGGAAACCAATCCTATTAGAAATTGGGTGCCAGTCTTAAAGCCATTATAATTCCAATGCTTGTGTCTTTGCTCAGAGTGAGAGAAGTCTAGATCATAAGCCACCACGCTGGCCAAGTGAACTTTAGAAACCTTCTCACACTTAAAAAAACTTAAAACCATAGATTTTCAAATCACCCATTATTGAAAATGATAGTAAACACTAATCAGATAACTAATTATAAAAATAAGCCATCGATTCGTATATTTTAAAATTTCGGCTAATTCATTAATTTACTTACTTGAACAGTCTTATATAGATTTAATTACAAATAGGCATCTTTTCGTAAAATGAATGACTTCGGCTGTATAATAATTAATTTACTTGTATAGTCTTATATACAGATTTAGTCAGTTACAACGTTCTGGTCGTCGTCAGTGGTTGTCACCCTTCACTTTGTTTCAACGGGACCGGCGCGTGAGCCAATGTAGACTAATAATATGATGTCATCTTGCCGTAATCTACATGGTAACTGCAAAATAGAATGTGAAATTTTCCGTAATTCGCCCGTCTGAAGAGTTCTGCCCACTACGGAACTCGTATCATTGTATACAATATTTTAACAAAGTAGGAAATGAGCTTGCAGTGCATCTTCCTGTTATAGTCCTGTCTTAGGCCACAGATCCGTCGGGACCGCGGATGAGTGTTTTTAGCGTACCTATGGTCGCGACAAAGGGCGTCCAGAAGAACACCGTAGGGTTTTTACCGGTAGCTTGCTTTCTTTCTATCTTGTATCTAAATTTCCTAACATGCTTCGCAATTTAAAATGCTTAGAGGGAAAAAAAACATTAATTGGAACTAATTGGAATAAGGACTGCGACAAAGAAGCGGGTTATTACTAGTAGAAACAATATATTTCCAGAAAAATAATAGAAATTTATTCCCTACTGATATTTCAATATGTGCTTGTTTCAATAATACGAGTTAATAGATTAGATTTTTATTGAATATGAATAATCTTATTAGACATCTGATTGTAAATATGTACAGAATTAAAGAAAGAAAGTCGGGTATATATAATAAAGTATGTAAATATCTATACTAATATTATATTGGTTGAACGGGCTAATCTCAGGTGTTTCTGTTCGAATTGAAAAAATATTTTGTTATTAAATAGTCCATTTATTAAGGATGGCTATGAGCTATATATCGTGATATTATAATCACGTTATGTTTGTTTGTTTTTGTTTTCTCATTTAGTAGCGAGTGAAAGCGCGTAGCGCACTTAGTAAACTATAAAATATTGTGAAAAACGAATTAAATATTATATTTTAGGTAGAACTATTTGTGGTTCGACTCCGGTAACACCACCACAGCAATGTTATGCTCTACTGTTTTCTGGTCTGAAGAATGTGGTAATGGAGATATACTTCAAGGTGTTCCAACTTAGTCAAACCAATAAAATGACCGAGCTAATAAAATTTAAGCCTGTGGAATCAATTCTCATTCAAGTTAGTCATTTTTCAGCTCTCGTTTTTTTAATAATAATTTATTGAATTATATAACAAAAAAGTACTCGTTCATCTACTTTTACTAAACGCGAGTGCAGTCGTGGGCGGTGTTAATATCTAATAAAAAAGCAATGTTGGCAGAGTCAACGACATTTTGTTCAGGTCGGAAGATATTTAGATATGGCAATATTTGAGATAAGTAAGTACGTACAAACATAATAAAATTGCCACACTAAGTGCATCACCCGGCTTACCTTATCACGGCAGATTAATGATAAACCCTAAACGACTGTTCATCCGATTTTCACCCCTATGTCAAGGCCATAAAGGTAAGAGTATCACACCGTGAATCCACAAGCCACACCTATTTTTGTAGTGTGGAGCTGCTGTGTTCTGCAAGGGTGTGTTTGCTGATATGACGCGTTTTAACCTAATCTTGAGGGAACAAAATCGTCTATGACGCCCGTCTTTCTTATCCTGTATTCAGTACTTAGCAGCCGTCCAGGTTATAACGATCACGTCACAAAGGGTTGCATAGCCGTATACTCCTACGCGCGAGAGAAAAATATGATAAACAGAAAGAAACCTAATATACATTGGCGTATAAGACCGTAAGTATGGTGCCAGAGTAGGTACATTGAAGTACCTAACAAAACTATATTGAAGAATGATTTAAAATAAGTTTGAATAGTTTTTAACTCCTATATAACCTCCTATATACTAAATAAGAGTCAAGTGCAACCCCAGACTATACTACAATACTGCATGAGCGTAACCACAGACACGTTGCTACTTTGAACTATATTGAATGCTTCGTGTAAGTATATCTAAGTTACCACAAAACACGAGTGCCAAGTGGGAGAGAAATTGTTGCGTGTTTTCACTTCATATGTAGATATTATTTTCCATGTTCAATATTGGATATGACGTCAGATAATTCAAACTCGAAAACAACACGCTGCAACCACATATAGCAACAAGTAGCCCTAATAAATTCAGCATTTTCGTTTGTAAACAAATAACCGGTTAGCCGGTCTCCATCTTGAATGACGTGTATCGTATGATTATTTGAAGCTCGCGTCGATAGATGGCGTTAGCAGTCTGTTCTGGCGAATATAGGTCTCTTAGCAACAAAGAAATCGACATCATTTTGTTCTGTACCAGAGATATTTGTTTTAAACTATACTTTCAGGCATATTTAAATCAATTAAATTCAATACCGCAATATGCGTTTACGTAAAAATTAATAAGATTTTATTCATTTGTTGAAATAAATGAGTTTTTAAATGTTTCGACGCCATCTGGTAGTGCCGTTAGTGAAACTTATATCAGCTTATCAGCTGTTTATCGTGTTCTTGTTTTGAATCAGCGTTTTGCTTTTTGACAGCTTGCAATATGGAATACCTTGGATGTTACATTGTATTTGACAGCATATTTTAACAAGCTGCTCCTGATAAATCAAGTTGTATATTTAGGAAGCGTCGAACTGGGCAGTGGGGATAGGATTCTTAGAATAATAAAGGTTTCGGTTGCTAATGATGCCATTGCCTAACACATTAGCCAAGTGCTTGTTGGTAAACTTTATACACTATTTAGAACATTTTGGATAATTCTCAGACATGGTTTTCACAATATATTACTTCAAATATTTAAGCATAAGTATGTGCTTACCTAAAAATATAAATAAATACACATATTTTTCAAAAATCAAGACCAAAAAGGAGAAGGTCCAGCCTGAACCAGATGTGGAAGCGAAAATAAATATCAATGGCAGACATGACACCGGTCGTCAATCGATACTGACATATTTTATGACTATAAAAATATTTAAATATGTATGTGTTGTATCTGTTATTACACAGAAAATTCTGTAAATAAAATGTAATGTAAATAAAAGTATATTTTAAAATAAGACTAATTAACTGTACACTTACTCTTTAATGTGTGGGTCTCATAAATTTTGCACATAAGTTCCTTGCATAACGTATATTAACTTAGGGGATGTATTACTATCTTTTATTTTAAGATAAAAGATAGATCCTCTAAGTACCCTAAGGAAATAATTGTGAAGTTAATAATCCAAAATAATAAAATATTAATGTACAATAAGTCCAAATTACTTGACTATGCCTTCAAAAAGGGTATTCATATACCGCTACTGATAAAAGCATACTTAGATTTTTATAGCAAAAGGGTAGTAGCAAAGGGCGTTTCTCGAAGGATTTATCAAGTCATTTATATTGCAGTGGCTCTTATCGACTTACAGGGGCGCTTGGCTTATTCAGATTCAGATATACCTTCCTACCTTCCTTTCAGGGTAAAAAGGTTTCGAATTTTGTAGCCTTTCGACCAAATTGTGTTAAATAATACCTTTACGAAAGGGATTGATTAGGCTCCTAGGTCCGAAGGGCTTTTTAATCTTTATTTATTTTTACGTGGATACTGCTTATAGCCTTTATTATATTTTCTTCCTATTTTAAGTAACCGGAGAGGATTATAAGACAAAAAAGAGTTACTATTACTTTATTTATAGTAAATAAGTAGGTTCTTAAATCTAAAATTATCAGGTAATCATTAAGTACTTACTACTTTTAAGCTTAAATACGGATTGGTGACGGGCGAGTGGTCACCAGCCAAACCATGTCGGTTGGTTTCTGTGAAACGTTACACATGTACATGATAAACAGGAACATCAGAATTTTACTCTTATAATTGTACACGCCTAGATATTAGCAAACGAGCATGCAGCATGCCTGATGGTAAGTGGCTCCTGCCACCCATGGACATTTGTAATCAACCCAAGATAAGATCAGATACTTGAGATTGGCCACAGAAGCGTTGTTACTACTGAGGACTAAGTTAAAATGCCTCCGAGAAGTATATCTTCCTTACCACACCCTTCAGAACACAGCAGCGCTTAACACTGCTGTTATTAGGCAGAAATAGGTGTGATATAAATATGCAACATTGCAAGTTGTTTAATCGGGAATCTGTATCGTCGTAGCTAAAACAAAAAAAACCTCTCTTCCGTAGGAAGTCGGTTAAAATATACCATTAAAGTAAGTCATAAGAACTCTGTCGGATGTTTTGAAATCTATAAGGACTCTAAAATTTAACGAATGATCAACCTAGATCTACAGCTAATGTGACTTCCGAAGCACTGCATATTTACCGTTCATCCCATCTACTCCCAATAACAGAAGTCAAATTCATTGAAAAATAAAATAAGAAATCAAAATTATTTAAAATCAATATTGACTTCAGTCACCGTGACTTTATTTCGACTTCTTTTTTTATAACATCGAAGTATCAAACAAGCATGCAGTCCAACTGATGGTAAGTAGGCACAGGCGCCCATGGACATCTATAATCAAGATCAGATATGATCAGTCTTATCTGAGATTAGCCACGGATGCGTTGCTACCTGAGGACTAAGTTGGAACGCCTCGGATAGGTATGCTTTACCACCTTCAAACCAGAATGCTAGATCATTAATCGGAATCCCCCTGTAGCCGGGGAATAGAAAACGGGTACGGTATCCCCTGCCTGTCGTAAGAGGCGACTAGAAAGGGGCTTCTGGGGTTGCGGGCGGCTAGAGAGGGAGCTCGAACCGCCCAGCCAGCAACCAAGAAGGACGGCGGCATGGGTGGCTGCATGTCGCCGCCTATATAGGAAGATGCAGGGCAGTTACACGTCTCCCAGGAGTTGAGCCTGTTAGAGGCGCCGCGCTAGGAGCTAGGAGGCACCGGTGCGTTCCATTGGAGATCCCATAGTCCCTGCAAACGCTGAGGCCACCGAGGGGGTTTTAGTGTACCTTTAAAAGGTTTCCCCTCCAAAAAAAAATATTATTAGTCAGAAATAGGCGAGCGAAGTTAAAACACCGGTATTCGACTGTCGATAGTTTCAAGCAATCGTGGGGATTGGCAAACAGTAATCATCTCGTTTGAATCACTGCGGTTAGAAAGTGAAATAACCCTTGGTTTATTGAGTATTGTGTAAGGGTACCGAAAACCATAGGTTGTGGCGTCCGACCCCGTTCTCTGTGCTTATTATTCTGTACACTGTAGGCCCTTTGAGTGGCTATTGTTCCATAACTGTAGTATAAAGCTCGTTTGTTCAATGGTTCGGATATGATTTGAAAATGTTAATTTGAAATACTGAGAAATTTTTGAAGTTACAATCATAAGTATCTATTAAAGAGACGTTAAATAAAAACAGGATACGAATAATTACTTCATCTAATGTTAGCCTTTTTTCCATTCAGCAAGTAGGTACTGAATTCAAATAAAAAATGATATTTTATTGCAATAAAATCATGTTTTTGTCTACTTGTGGTGCCTTCGCAGATGGTCTAGGAATTTTTATTACCTCTTAAAATCTTTATCCTTTTTATAATAAATCTAAATTCTTATCTAAAGCGGATAGGGAATACGCTCCATGCTATCTAGCTACTAGAACTAAATAAAAACAGGTGAAAATAAACTTTAAACTAAAACCGAAGTATAAAAATAGATGCGGCGGTAGAATTGAGATTCTTCTTCCAGGGAAATATATTCCAAATCTGCGTGATAACGAAGGTAATTGATATTCTACTTGGACATCTAATTTCGCTATCTGTTCACGGAAGAACAAGTGCCGTATATCTCCCAGTACCTCTGTTAATGTAATTTTCAGTTGACTTAGCGCGGAAAGTTAGAGAATTAGACCCTCCCACGTCCTGTTCGGGGCCATTTATCGAACGAACTTCATCGCTACGGAGCGTTAAATAAATCACTTTGAAGTCTGTTTGTCTGTCTGTGAAAATCATTTTTGATTAAAAATTAATGTCAGTGAAAATGAAACGAACTTTTTTATTAATTAGTATAGAATAAAGTTTTAAAGAATATTCAAGATTTTTTTGCACAAGATGTTATCTTTAAGCTTTATGTATGTTTGTTTGTAAATTCTGTGTATGTATATAAAAATAAATAAATAAGATTTGCTAATGAGTTTAATTCTTAGGACAACTTAATATAAAAACTAAAAAAATAACATATAATATTAATTATAAACAAATAACTGAATAAAATTGACTGATCAGCAACAGTATGATAATATATCAAACATAGCAAAATAGATAATAACAAAATTTCAGTATTAAAAGGAAAATCCAAGCGAACAAAGCCGCTACCAAAAGCCAGCTCAGTTGATAGAACTCAGCAAAAGACTCCATCGATTCAATTTCCGTGCGCACCCGATAAAATTAGGCAGGCGAAGATTGAAATTATTACCTTGAACGCCGTATAGGCGTATATAAAAATATACCTTTTCGTTCACGATGTTACGACGTTTTGGGTATTCCTCAGCGTTGCCAGATATTTTTTACAAAGTCGGGATTTTGAATCATTTTAGATGAAGAAAGTGGGATTACTTTGTACCAAAGCGGGACATAGTAAAAAAATACCTATATAACCAGAAGTTTTTAAATATTTATCTTTTTATTTGAGTTTTAATTTATTTACTTTTCGATAAAAATAGCCATAATAGCAAAAATAGCCATAAAAATGTATTTTAATAAAATTATATTTTAAATCGGGACGTCTTGCAATGCTGGTATACCTATTTCGATCTTACAGAAACCATTCTACCTATAACGTAATACGAGTTAGTTGTACAATTGGAATCCGTATAAACAAAGAAATTATTATTAAAGCTCGAGGATTGAGGTCAACTACAAGCCGATCCATTGGCAGGAACAATGGGTATTATCGCGAGCGGTTTTCATATTTTCATTTAATTTTAGTATCCATTTACTTTATTTATGTGATGTGTGAACAGCCGGCTTTGTTAGATCGCTGCTGACCCAGTTGCTTCAATATATTGTATAAATAGAAAACTTAAAAAACTGTACGGCAAACGAAGGCATAGGATAGAACAGACGTTACGTCGCTATTCTAGATGATAAAGTTAGTCTGTTATACTATTTCAGACGATGAAATTGTACCTTCATATTTACTAACCGCACCCTCGAAACAAGAAGAGATGTCTTTGTGACGTTGGTACAGGCATAGTAGAACTTCATAGTTCTAACAAATATAATCGATGGGGGTAGCACAGTTCTAGCCGTCCAGAAACCGGTCGCAGCTCGCCGAACGAGTCGCTCGCAAACCGGTTCCGATAAATCTATTGCTCGCTTCCACTCTCGGATTGTTTTTACCTAGGTTAACTTTATGGTAATGTATGTAAATTGTATCCAACTTGTTCTCTATTTTATGTAGTTTCGTCATTCTTATATGCTGTGAACAGGTAGGTGTGTCGTTGTTTTTTCATTTACTTGTTTTGTAACTTATATTTAAGTGTGTTGTTTAAGGATGGGGATCAGGTTTGAGATCGTCAGAAAAACAATGAAATCCATTATTGAAACTATGTATTTTTTAATAATTTCTACATTTTCTTTTACTGTCTATGAAATAAATATCAATTATAAACAATTGATACATTTATTATTATTGTTAGTTTTGTATATGTCGACATTTCAAGTTTAGAAGTAAAATGTTTTTATAGCTTTTTAAAATCTTTTTTGATGAAAGTGAATTCTAGTACTATGATATTGTGCGTTTAAAACACTGGACCCTACAAACATTTAGATTTCGTTTAAAAACTGTTAGTCTATTGATTTACATTTAATGTAGTAATTACACTGGATGAAGAAAATGCATCGACTTCAATAACATCTCGTCAACTATAGTACTGTTAGTACAAAATTTCTCTCCTCCCACTGGACTACAGTAACGCAGCTTCGCGCGGCGATAGAAAACAATCTTACAAAAAATGACAATCTTTATATTAACTTAAATAACTTAATACTTGTTATAACTATAATAATATAACCTGAGATCTTTGCAGTATATTAGAGCGCTCCTCTTATTGCATCCGTTCTAACGGCTCTATGATACAACTCTCTTAACAATAATCTGCATGCGTGCTCGCTTACTCATTAAAGTATATTTTTCTCATTTAAATTTTATACATTACAAAAGTAGTATCACAAACAAATGTACGAACTAGTACAATTACGAAAAACGTACACATATCTGATCTCCACGGAGATCGCCTCTAATAAATACGATTACGATACATGAAATATACGAACTCTACGCAACTTCAGAATAGAATCGAACTCGAAACAAAAAATAATACGTAACACTAAACCAATCAGGGCAATAGTATCACACGCGCGGCGACGACTGAGATCATGGTGCGCACCTAACGCCGCCACGCCACTCACACGACCAACCACTCCGACAGCCAGACTCATTAAACATCCGATAATAAAATACGAACAATGATTAACATAAGAAGGCGCGGGGCGGGCACCGCGGTGGGCGAGGGTAGGCCGGGGATAGGGGGGGGGGGGGGGGGGGAGGGGGGGGAGGGTTAAGGGTTGGTCGCGCTCGCCGCCGCGCCGTCGCGCGCGCCGCCCGCCGCAGCCGCGACGCGTCGAAAGTCGCGCCTTGCATCGATATCGACAAGACGCGCCTCGACGGTCGCGCCTACCGCCGGCGACGCGACCGCGCACCTAATGCGCTCCTCTGCGCTTACTCTACAACTATACATTACATATCACGCTGTGCTTTTTTCTCTTATTAAAAATATATAATAATTAATATACATATAATAATAATATTGATATTTGTTAAAATAACGATACGTAGATATCGAGGAGGGCAATCAGTCGGCTCGCTCGCATCACGCGCTATCACAGCCGGATCACTCGGCCTGGCTTCGGAAAAGCTTTTTCTTTTCTATCGTGAACTGGGGGCTGATGATGATGGTGCCGCCTCGCGTTAAGTTTCTGTAAAGAAGAAAATGTCATTAGTGTCATTCATCGAGAAACCTGGATGAGGATCTGATAAAATTGAAAAAAATTGAATGATATGTTGATAGGAAATGGGAACTCACTTTAAGAATTGCGGCAACAGGCTAGTCCAGTTCGTAGCATCGTGCTCGAGATGGAGGTGTATTTCGTGCGTGGTGAGTGTGTTGGGGTCGATTTTGAAGGCGGCGAGGCGGCGGCCGGCCACGTCGACGATGACCGCCGCGCCCCGGGACCCGCAAGGCTCGCCCTCCGCTAGCGCCAGGGTCTGCCGGGATGCCCGGGACAGCAGCTCGGCTGGGACCAGCACCTCGGCCGTGGCTAGCTCGCTGGCACCTTTGGCCGCTCGAAGCTCTCTCTCGAGTCGCTGAGCCAACGCCGTTTCCGTCGGCACCGGTACCGGCGCCTCTCGCCAAGTCGGCCCATTCCACGCTGCAACAATAGAAACACACTTTGAAAATCCAAGTCTTAAAACAATAAAGTGTTAATTTCTTTTCAAACTATTAAATCTTTAATTGTTATTACGATTGTTAAAATCAGCGATCGTTAAAAAACTTAGCAATGAAATCTCAGTTGAAGACTGTATCGATGAATCTTATTAGAATTGAACAAGCGTCTTACAAGGAACGAAATAAAGTCGAAAGTTAATCGGAGCAAGCGGCATTAGAGGGCAAGGGAGCGTTACAGAACAGCTGTTGATCAGCTGACCGTGACGTTTCGATCCCGACCTATTTTCACTGACCGCTCCAACTGCGAGTGTATTATTACCGATGGCATTATTTGTAATAAGTGATATTAGTGTGGCAGTAGTTGGTCCACTGCGGGAACATGTTTCGCCAGCCGGCGTGCGCGCGCCGCATAGCAACAGCTGACGATCGTCACTTTGCTTTCTAAGTTCCCTCTCCACCGCACGGAATAGAAAGTCGACTCACCTTTTTCACTACTGAATCCGACGTTAAACTGACTCGTGACCGGCAGTATCTCCATGTTTTCCAAATTTTTACTTATATTGTACACTTTTAATACGAAAAATTAAAGAGTTCCGCTCCGGAACTTATACTAGAAAAATATCACAAGTCTCTTTTGTACTGCGAATGCGCACTGAACGACCGTACCGGCTTCGCGACCGGCGACTAGTTATCGCGAAGAGATCGATGGGAGTTGGGAACGTCCGGCTAACACGACCGCATCAGATCTGATCTCGTAACCACAGGGCTTCGTCGCTCGCCCTCGGCTCTCCGTGTGACCCACCCGACCCTGTCGCTGTCTGTGACGGACTGGACTGACGATGCCGGGAAGAGTTTGCTTTTTATATAGAGAGCCGAGGAAGGGGGTGCGGGGGGTCGCTCCGCGGGCGGCCGCGGGGGCCCCGCGCGCCAGTCGCGCCCGTCCGTCGTCTATGTCGGTCGTCTCTGTGCCGCTCCGCGCCGGCAGCCGACCGCAAGCCGGCCGGCTTTTCTTTGTTCCGATATACTGGTCGCGTTTTACAGTTCGGTTTTCAATCGCGAAACAAATTAAACCCGGTGCGAATAGAACCTGAACCGCGCGTGTTACGTTCCTAATAATAAGAAATACGTCCCATGTAAATCGTTTTTCGTGTCTTTGTTTAGTGGTAATTTAGATGTAAGATAAATTTAAGATAAGCTGTAAATGTAATTTATTGTAGGTATATATGGTATAAGCGATATAAACCCGGCGTCGGAGCGGCTAGCCGCACCTTGACGCAACAAAGAGTTGAGTCGATAAGATATTCTGTATTCTAGATATAAGATGTGATAAAGTGTTAGATAAGAAAATTAAATGTAAGATTGTTTGTAATTGTGTACTTTAATGCTTTTGAATTATAAAAAAATCCAAAAGTATTAAAGTCATAAAAAATGTTATCCGACATGATTGTAAAACTTGACAAAATATCCAAATTATTGTAATTAAAGCATTTTGATGCTGGTAGCGATAAGCAAAAAACGTTTATGTATAAAAAATAATCTCATTGGGATTGTCTACGTGACTTGGTAACAGTTCGCATAAGTTCGCGAATGTTCTAAGAAAATGAACAATAGGTTTTAAAATGGTTGCAATAAAGCCATAAAACAGCTCCTGTAGATACAAAAGCAAAATTGTCTGACTTTGGCGAGGTATTATTATTGCACTTCCGATGTTGCATCAGCTAGGAACTTTCGATATCCCTTACAATTTGTAACGGTTTTTAATCATTTCTTTTTCTAGAAAAGTCGTTATATTTCTAATATCCTGCTTTATTTTATGTATTGCCGATGTCATAGTGTGTTTTTTCAATTATTGAGGATATTATAAAAACTAATGTAACAACGGTAGTAACAATCAACTTTTTAAGATTAAATTGAAAAAACTAAGTAATAGTGTAAATGTCAGTAAAAAGTAGATGCCTACCATTTTTATTTGATTACCGTTCGTGACTTCAACAAAAAGTAATTTGTTGTATAAAAATGCCGGTCATTCAAGAGATGCATTGTCAGATTTAGGAAAATTATGAGATTTTCATTTTTATCTATAGACGAATCGCACAATGACCATACAGTAAGATGGAAATTTTGGCGATTTCGCCATGGTATACTCGACAAATACAAAGTTAGAAACCTAAAAAAATGTCCAATATTTTCATTTGTACACGAATCAATCGTGCAATGGCCATACAGTATGACGAAAATTTTGGCAAAATTGCCATGGCAACCGCGTTTCTTTCGAACGGTGTTTAACCGCAATGGTAGTGCGAAAATAATTGGACAAAAAAGAAATGTAAAAAGTGGTTGGTTGCCACGCCACGCCGGCCGGCGTCGCGGCCTTGGGCGATCGTGACTCACCGCTGCAGCGCTGAAGCGAATCAAAAAACACGGCTTCACGAGTCGTGACCATCTACACAACCGATGCACTCCATGATTTCCTTTTTTATACCCCCACAAAGTTCGTAGGTCAAATGGGGTAATTTGTTATTGATTTTATTTTTCGATTTTGTAACCGGTATCTTCTTGACATCGACGTTGTCGAAGAAAAAACCGGTTACAAAAGTCCATCTTCAAAACGTAATTTTTGTACTAAAATATCTGTCAAGTTAGTAATTTGTGGCAAGCATAAAATTAGATTCCAAATCAAAAACTAAAACTTCCCGTACACTTTGTAAAGTATTTTAAATTCCAGTCTGAAAACAAAACAAATGTTGCTGTTAAAATTTCACGAGTTTCATTTTACAAGTTCGCTTCAATGTAGGAAGAGTCGTTAGATAAATCTCCGCTACAGTGTAGAAAGTTCTAGATATGCAATCATAAATAAGAGTACGTGCGTCAGAGAAATATGGTACTCAACATAAGTTACGTGAAGTCGTCAAGCAAAAGCATATAACTGGAAATAGTCATAAATAAAGACAAAAATAAGACTTATGTAAGTTTTATCTTTATGCTCGTACAGTGTTATCATTTAGCAAATGAAAACTTAAAGTAAGTCAATAATATGATAAACCGGGCACAGAAAACACAACTCTTCATTACAATAATTATGATAAGTAACGTCATAATTGTTTTCTTTATGATATCATAAATGTGTATGAGTATTTGTTCAAACATTTGCTGTGGATCTTTCACACAATAACTATCTAGCTGAATTGTTGAAACATTCGTAAGTATTGTATCTTGCTATGACGTTATCAGATACAATTTTATTTTATTGTAAATCTTAAAATTAGTAAACCATTCGATTTCGCACCAAAAAGTATTCGAGAACATTAAAAGCACGAACAATTTTATGGCCATTTTAAAAACACGTAAAATAAATTCAATTATTTTAAATCGAGTTGCAATCCAGAATAATGTAGCTGTTTAATATAAATACAGTATGATCTCAGCGGACCATATTAAAAACAACCAGAAACGTTCATATTCGTGAAACCTTGAAACGGCACGTGGAACATCATATTTTGCCTGCTATTCGCCTTTAAGAGGCAAATTAATAACATATCTACTTAATATGCGTGTATAATAATCGGTTCCAAATAAATAATATTTCGCAGCCAATCAACAGGTATCTATTAAAATCGTTCAAAACGTAAAAAATGTGTAATAATATTTTAAAGTCTTCGGAGAAAAAACCTTTTTCTAGAAAGGACGAATGAAAGGACTGCTTATCCCAACAATGAAACAAGTTCCTTTGGGCAATAGCTCGTCGCTCCCGGTTGAAACATGTCTCGACCTGTTCTTGAAGTTGTTTCCGGACGTCACAAACTCGTTCCCTGCTAATTTACAACTCCGTTAAACAAACTAGTGGAAAGTTCCTTAGAGAGTTTCATAGGACAAAAGGGTATTAATTTTTGCTTAAAAAAGATTTATTGTAAAATTCTAACGTTTAAATTTCATATATCCTATTGAGAAAATTATTCTTGAAACTGGCTGTAATAATACACCAAGTCGTATAAAATGCACCTCGCTTGAAAACTTTACATAAAATTCAAATTACCTGTCCTCCAACCTGCGTTTTAGCATATTTCGTTAACAATAAATCACTAACTTGAGCATAACATATTTTAAACGCCTCCGTAAACTAATGCCTTAGAATCTTATCAATTATTTAAACGATTTATGCGATTACCTTTGTATTGAACGGAATAATTTCCACAAAACTAGTTTTTGGCTTCTAAATCTACTTAAGTAGGTCTCCATTTAACTTGTATTACCATATTCAGTAATATTTGTCCTTAGCAATATTAACGTAACTTGAAGGGATTTAGTTCATAACTGGAATTAGCATTTTTATTGTTTTCTAGAAAAGAGAAAGCTCACGCTGACTGAAATGTAACCACAGTGTCTAATCAAGATGTAAAATATAGTGCACATTTGGCTGTTGCTAAGCCGCAGCATTATAAACTCGTCTAGTTTATTTTCACGGATCTCGTAGCGAGACTCGAGTATACGAGCTGAATTAATAAATAGGGAGAAGCAAGTGGAATAGTCAATATTTCCAAGTGGCTAAGCTATCGGAATAGATTTATCTGTTTTTCGCAGATTTGAGTTGTTATGACGTATCCGTATTCGTTCGGGCCAAATCTCTGTTTTATATCCCTTTGTTTATTGATGTAAGTAGGGATCAGAGAGATGCCAATAAATAAGCTTCTGCAAATTCAGCAACGATTCCGAGCGATGACAAAAACAAGTCTGAGTAGCAACTCGGTCAGAATCGCGGAGTGTGAGCCATTAAATTTTAATTAACTCGCTCCATAATGCATTAGGTTGCCTCACTGTTATTTACCATTTATTCGCTATAATCTAGCTGGCCGTTTATTACGATGCTTGGTGCAAATATGATCTGGTGAAAATTAATACTGCCTCGGTTCGTATGCCGGTCTGCAGGCGTCGGTAACGATATCATTCGGCCGGGTTGTAGCTCATTTGTATGGCCAATATTCGTCGTAATCAGTATTCAGCGGTCGTTTAACGTTGTGCCAAGTTTAGGCAACTGCTCATTAGAAATTTTAAACCGTCTTTGTTTGTGTCGAGTTTCGTCGGGCGACACGTGTGACTCTATTGTATCTGATAAAGTATTGTTACATACATTTTATGTACTCAAGAGTATGTATTGTATGCGATGACCTTGTTTGGAGATTAGAATTGACTTTTGTAAGTGATCTTGCGCGAAGATTAATGGTTGATTTTATCAACCGATTTATAATTATTTGTTTACTCTGGCCGTTGGCAACGCTGTCGCTCGATTGAGCGATAACTTTATGTTTATTACTATCTTGTATAAAGTGGAGTGTTGCAATTGTTAGATATTAAGTCTCTGTACTTTAATAAACGTTCTAGAATTTGTTCAACCTGTCAGATAAAGGAAATTTTGCATGTTTTTGAATAATAAATGAATTATCCAATACTCTTGCTATTTTACTTCAAATAAACCTCACTCAGTAATAATTGTGATAAGTCATGTCGCCGCTAATGATACTTTTGATTTATGTTCCTATCAAAGAGCAACTTTGAATTCGATTTATTTTAAATGGAATACGTACACAGGGGTTATCAAATATAATGAATTATCGTTACAAACGTATATCTCAGGTCATTATGTTGTCGCTACTGTGACACAAAATTTAGCCGTTTAGATAACTTTAGTATTCAGTTGGGACCTGGCTTGACCTGATAATGATGCATTGCACAATCACTCAAAAACATTGATATTTAAAATTATTATAACAGTTATATTTTTCAATAACAAGATAAAACAGTAGCATCATTTGTTAGTTTCGTTGTGATTATTTTTGTAAGCTTTGGTTATGAATCATAAGTTTAATGTTGAACATTTATAACGAAGAATATTATTTCACACCCTGAAGCCAATCACAGCTGATTGGCTTCAGAAGACTCGAGCAAGTTTTCAGTCAATACCTCCTTTACTAATCAAACTGGATATATAGGCAAAGATAATTAGTGCTAGTTTTAAGAAAAAAAATGCCTTACACTCTTGAAACCTAAACACAGTAGTTATAGCATAATGTAGATAAATGAGTAACCACAAGGAGTTTTACAATGGGCAATTTAAATTTATGAAAATAAGCACTATAAATAGATATTTAATTATATTGTCAATTAAACTGTCGATATTCGTTTTCTAGTTATTTATTATATTATTAACACGTCTTTACAAATAGTTACATTATAGATTTAATTTAACAATTAATGGTCAATTAATTCTAAATTAGCTACTCATACTTTATATTGCTTATTTTATACTTTTTTATACTATTGTAGTATCACTCGAGTCTGTAGTCCTTATTGTAAGTGGTCACTACCGCCTATGGTCAACTTTAAGCATACGTAAAGGTGTTATATATGAAGTCCATTACAGATTTGTTGTTATTCGTAAGGACTAAGATGGTCCCCTCATATGAAAGAGAGGTGCATTTACATTTCCACCAAAACTCAAGTGGTTCTAGCTAGAAATGGGTGTGGCAGTGGCACCTCCCCTGTTAAACCCTACTCATTCTAGCAGCTCAGAAACTTAATAAACCTTGGAAATCTCAATCTTCATAAACTTTAATTATTCTGAGGTCGAAATCAGGTCATGTAAAACGTTTTGTATGCAAAGTACTAGTATCTAGGCACATCTAATTGTCTAGTGTATCTACCTACTATTTTTAAACGAATCTAACAACACACTTTCTAGTACTACATATTGATTGTATTATGTATGGATGATACTCAAGAAGAGGCATAAAACACCCAGAGCCACAATATTAATCTTAAGTTTTTGGAATTCAGTGACAAAAAAGTACATTTGAATTAATTGAACTGAGCTTTTCATACACATCCATTCCAAAGGCTATTTGGAACGTGCCATGTGCCAGGCAGAATGTACAGAATAGCATAAGGCCTTATTAATATATTAGGGAGCACAATTCGATTTTAGTACCTAAGTCTGAACCTTGGGTCGGTCACTAATGAACTGCTACAGTATGTACTCGTACTATGATAGCAATTTTGGTACAAGACTACTTGTGATACAAGGAGTGTTGTAGTGGCACGGCATACCTTCAATCCAAAACAAGGTGATAGAATGAAATGAATATAGTTTATTTCTCTCACAAAGAAGGTCTTAGACTAAAGTACAAGGATTTAAGACATATGGATATCTTAACCTTACGAAGTGAGAACCGTGTGCCTATTATAGGTATGGGAAACCTGGATTACAGGTCACCAGTGCCCTCCCGCGAAAGACTGTATGATAAACATTTGTTTGTGTGTTTGTGTGAATGAGAATAGTTCGACTGAGGAGGTACCACGACACGAAAAACTGCTTTTTCTAGCGTTAAACAGTTTTTACGCTTCGATGGAAGGGAGTTGTTGTCGGCTTACTAGACTTTAGAAAACTTGCCAAGTGCGAATCAGACTCGCGCAAAAAGGGTTCTCTATCATAAATGATCACGTTTCTTCTATGGGAGCCCCCCTTAAATATTTATATTATTCTATTTTTAGTATTAGAACAGGCAAAATAAATACATTATCTGTGAAACTTTCAACTGTCTAGCTATCAGGGTTCCGTTTTTACCCTTTAGGAACCCAAAAACTAGTATCATCGAGTTGCTTTTTTACATAATATTAAAGTAGCATCAGCATGCAGTCCATCTAATGGTAATTGGTCACTGACGATCATGAGCATCTGTAAGCTACTTCATATGGAAATTGGTTTTATTTGAAGTAAGCTTTATAACAGATTCCGGAAATTTTCCCACAGATCCGTTGCTATTCCCGAGGACTAAGATGGTTGCCTTTACACAGTTTTTCAATGTTTAAGCTAAAAAAAACTTATAAAACACGTATCTAATATAGAACAATATAAGTACAACGTATTTTTTTAAGATATTAATGAAGTGGAGAAGTCAATAACGAAAATACCTTGTTCTGAGATTTTTAAAAATGTATAATTTAAAACTTTACATGTCCTATAAAAATATTCTTATTTAATTATTGCTTATTTTACTTTTCATTATTTTTTTTAAATATTTTTATTAGACTGAAATAGCAAACGAGCATGCAGTCCACTCATGGGAAGTGGCTACTATCACCCACGGACATCTGTAAGCAACTTCATATTGAACAGTGGTCCTATCTGACGCCGATCACAGATGGATTGCTACTCCCGAGGACTAAGATGGTCGTCACAGATAACAGTGTGCGCGCAAACGCACCCTTCCAAACGTAAGACTATACCTACTGCTTCACGATAGAAATAGTGTGGCGGTGGTAATGCCGCGCTCGAACTACACTGATACTACCACCTGGTGAACATCTATTTATTTGCTACCCGTACAATTATCTCAACTTATTAGCTTCAAATCCACCCATTTAGGTTCAAATTCTGGGTCAGCCGGTTAAAAAAGTCAATTTCAAATATTTCCTGATCTAGGTGATACTTATTCTTATTGCAAAATGCCTATATCTCAGTTTTACTAATTAAAAATTCTTGTCGTAGCAGGTTGTAAATTGCTTACATTGATCTGATTTTTACGTATACCAGAACCTTAACTAAAAAGCAGCATTGTCTTTATTCCAATAACGAAGACTTCCAAGTCTTCGTTATCGAATGCTTTATAAACCTTCCTTCTGCTGTGGAATGACCTTAAAGCGAAATCCCAAATTTAAAATAGTGGTCTCAGGCATGAATAGAATAAAATATCCTTATGTTTTTATACTTTTTAAAATTACAGGAACAGCAAGAACAACCTCTAAGTTGTTCTGTGATGTTTGCTGTACTGATCAAAACTACGACATATTTGTTTTTAGATAAATATTTCACAACTGGCTTGCCATATTTGTGGGTATTACATTCTTATATATGAAGATATTTTGATAATCGAAAACATCAAATCGAAGTGAAAAATCGAATCTTGTAAAGTTTGTTTAGGTATATTTGCAATCATAATGTGAGAATTCATTTATGTAAAATAATTGAAAACAAAATCATATTTTTTAGCTTTTATTTCAATGTGAAATTAAAGATATAAAACTTTGCAAAAAGTAAAAAAAAACTTAAATGGTCAATTCAAAAGTTATTGTTGTTTTAAGAATTTCTTTCTCGCTGCCTTGTTCTTGTGAGAATGAATTCTATTTGGTCGGTGTAGGTTTTTTTTCGTAATAAATTCTATGTTATCTTCTGTGACCATCTCCTTCTCTCTGCTGTGATTATTATTTGGCTCGTTTGATTCCAAATCCTCGACTTCGTTTGGTGTTCGGGGGCTTACTTCATCATTTTCATCTTTTTTAACGTTCATCCAGTCTTTTGCTTCATTTTTCGATATTTTCTTTTCAAATATCACGTATCCATCCTTTGTTACATATTGAAGTACTGGAGTTAGTAGCTGTCTTCTTTGAATATGCTTTCGCTTTGTCATTTTCTTTGGTTCATTGAATCTGCGGCGGTTTCTGCGATCTCTCCACCATCCTCGATATTCAGAGGATGAGCTTAATGATGTGTCTAATGAAGCGTCGATACTACTACTTGTGTCGGAAGGGTAAAAATGTGGCCGTCGCCTTCTATGTCGAATTCCCCATTTTCTTGGTTTGTAAGGGGGCATTGGCAAATTAGGTCTTCCTGAGTTCTTAAACGAAGGATCTGGCGAATAAAATGGCATCACAATTACTGGAAGCTTATGAGCCGGTCCTCCAGGAAGGGGCATAGGCATAGCACCTGGAACTGGAATTGGTCCTGGAAGTGGCCCCGGCATAGGCATTGGCCCAGGCATACCAGGTGGAACGGGAATTGGAATAGGCATTGGTACTTTATTTGGTGGTGGACTCTGATAAAATGGTGGTACCGTTGGAATAGGGACAGGTCCAGGGAGCCCAGGAAAATCAGCACTGGTAGGCATCCTACAATGCATAGGCAAGTTTTGTGGAAAATATAGGAGGTTTGTTGGACATAATGGTAAATCTGCTTCTTTCGTCAAGACAAAAGTTAGTCGGTAGAGAAGTAATCCATAAAAACCTTTCTTGAACATCATCTGAAATGACAAAAATGTTATTTTGAATAAAACAAATAATTAATAAACAGTTAATTGAATAAAATATTTTGGTGTAGTTATTTTCGTGTTCTTTATAAATGAAGATAACTTCATAAAAGTTAAATGACGTTAAGACTTACGTGCCTTCATGTAATACCCCTTTCATAAATGAATCGAATTCGTAAATGCAAAAATGGCAAAGCTTCAGCTCTTTAAGTCTTTTTGATCTTTGGAACAGTGCAAAAAAGTGAAAACAAATTGTATTCCATGTAGGACAATGCTAAACTTACGTAAGCCACCACAATAGTACAATTGTAGCTGCCGATTATATAAAGTCCTTGATACAGAAATGAATTTAATACTGAGAGTTTTATAATCCGATGCTATTTTTTTCTACGTATTGTTAAGTATCAATGAAAATATTATTTGTAAGAGTTATTTATTTATCTACCAAAGAAACATTAAATTGTAAGTAACAGTAGGGTTTCTGTTGTCTTTTCCAGATGTATAAGTTCAAAATAAATCGACTGATATTACTTGTAGCGCAAATAATCAACTCCTTGGCGCAGTTCATACCACCATTTCCGCCTATACCGGTACCGGTACCAGCATCGATGCCACCACCGATGATAGGGATGGCCCCGGCTCCCATTCCCATCATCGTGCCCCCAGCAAGGCTACCCGTTGTCGTTATGCCATACCGCTCTCCATCCGAAGATGTTACTTACGTCAGGAGGCCAAGACGAAGACCTATATACGAATATGTATCATCTCGTGAATTTAGTTCTGGCTCAACTTACTCAGATAACAGTTATTCTTCAGAGAGTTTTATAAGCCTAGAATATCGAAACAGAAATCCGGAAAGGTCAAAAAAATATAAACGCAAGGCATTGAGAAGTCGACGCCAAGTGTTGACGCCAGTTATATCGTACTTAACAAAGGACGGTCGTGTCGCGTACCATAAGAAAATCAAAAAAGAAAAAGCAGGAGATTGGTTGAATCTTAAAAGAAGACGACAATCGACTGTAATGGGCAGTAGAAACGCCCGTGGCAATGATAAATCGAAGAAAAGACATAGCCATTAATCTATTGCTAGGTCTTGTTGAAGTATACTACCTTCTAAGTATATGATTTAGTTAAAGCGCAGTGAGTGTTTTTATAGTTTAGTTATTATAATAAGTTTTTATGCCAAATATACAATATTTTACACGTTTTATTATGAAATACCGAATAACCATAAGTTATTCAGTGAAGCATTTAAATACTATAGCGGTTACGCGGTTATTAATCTAAAATTATTTTTCAGATGAATATTGCGTTACAAACTCTATTTTATTCAACGTTAATAATTCGTTTTTATAGTGTAACCGGGTTTCAATTCAATGAATTCATCCAACAAAGCAATTACATG
Source organism: Cecropterus dorantes dorantes (assembly GCA_018249915.1). Taxonomy (NCBI): domain Eukaryota; kingdom Metazoa; phylum Arthropoda; class Insecta; order Lepidoptera; family Hesperiidae; genus Cecropterus; species Cecropterus dorantes. The sequence continues at coordinate 23,523 of DWLI01000250.1, forward strand.
GAAAGTTTAGAAAACTACGAATACAATCCAAACATACGCGAAAAACATTACTGGCCGTGGTTGCCTGGATATAAGTATGATCATCCTAACTACGCTTGGCCATTATTTTTTACTGGTTAATTTGTGTACTCTTTGCATGTAATAAATTTTCACTGATGTTTATTTTTGTATCAATAATACCGATTTTAATATTATTTTTAATCTGTTAAACTTATATCTATCCCTATCATCGTCTTCATTCATTTTAATTGTCATCTTTTTATGTACGTCAGTTTGACATTTGTCGTGTGATGGTGTGGTGGCGGCGAATTTTCTTTCCGTTTTGATTTCAGTTAAATAACTAATATTGCCGGTAAATCTTATGAAAAAATTGATTAAAATGTTTAACATATGTTTGGTGGACATTGTGTGTAATAGTGAAGTATTTGTTTGTATTTAATGTGAATAAATGAAAAAGGAATAATGTAATACATTATCGTGGACCTTCGTGTTTTGGTGGTCGTGCAAAATGGATGCGGCGGCAGATAAGGATTGGAAGAAGAAGTTGGGCTTCCCGATCAATTATGATTCGGGTCAAAGTTCCGATGACGATTTGTAAGTTTCCTAGAAAAAAAGTTAAATTGTAAGATTTGCGCACTTTAATTTTGAGGTACATGAGGTTCGAAGTTTGGAATACAACTTTTATAACTTTATTAGAGCCTTCGTGAAGGTCTCATCGATATAAAGTCTAAGAAATTAGACTTTATATCAAATTAGTCTGAATAAACATACACATGATAATGCAATAAAATATTTATTGTTTTTATTAATTTTGAAATTAGAAAATTATTTTACAACTTCGTACCTAATATGTGTTTAATAAACGTATATATTAAATAACAATATTTAAAAATATAAAGTATAATGTAAAGTTTTTTCAACCTATAACTTAAATAAATTAGATTTATCTCTGTCTTTATAGTTGTAATGATGTCATTTATTGTTAATGTATTAGTATCCCATAGGTAGTCTAGTTGATAATCTAAGGCAAGTGTGGATGAGCCTAGCCTACACACACTTATAAGAACAATTTCAGACTTGTAGGTCAGTGTAGATTACCCCATGATGGATCCTTTACTGTCTAATAAAGTAACAACTAATTTCTAATACGCACATATTAAACAAATCAGTGGTGCTTCGACCTTGAGACCTCCTAAAAGGCTAAATTTTTAATTACCGACTTCTCATAACTTAAAAAAAAAACACTCTTTCTACACTCATAGCTCCGCACTAGGATTTTCTCCTGTGTCGCGGGTACCATGGACACACAAAGACGAATACACA
>DWLI01000251.1:0-24797 GCA_018249915.1 Cecropterus dorantes dorantes
AGTCTACCAATTCGCACTTGGCCAGCGCGGTGGACTATGGCCTGAAACTCTCTCAATCTGGGAGAAGACCCGTGCCCGGCTGTGACACAATAATGGGTTGACGGAACGGAAATCTCATCTTGTGTCTCATCTCATACGGTAAATTAACGAGCGAACAGTCCACCTGATGGTAATTGACCACTGCTGCCAATGAACATCTGTAATCAACGTTAAGATCAGTCTTGTATGAAGTAGGTCAGAAATGCGTTGCTACCCCTGAACATTAAATTAAAACTCGGATAAATATGTCCCCTTACCACATCCTTCAGACCAGAACACAGCCTTTAACATTGCTGTTATTAAGCAGAAATAGGTGACGGAAGTGCCTCCGGAATCGAACCATTAACCCTTCCACCTTCAACCTTCACACCTTTGAAACTTCTGTTGTTTTAAGTGTTTTAAGATTCGGTGTCTCCAGACTCGAATCCTGCCTTCCAACGTCATTTATCTTTCCATGTCGTTCTTAAAACGTTTAGAAAAATGAAAACCCTACCCACTATGCCATCGGCACCACATACCGCTACATAAATCGAGCCTGTATAAAGCAATTTGGTTAATGGCCCGCCCTGAGCTCCACTTGTAGCGGGTTCGATCCCATCGATCCAACCGGCGGTAATTACCTAATGTTGGAGGCCGACGTATGTATATCTGTATGACGTACCAAATTTGATACGTTTTAAGGCGTCGAGGCAGCGGTTCTCAAGTGTAACGTTTTCCTTTTATAGAGTTGGAATTTGTCATTGTAAATATTATGGAAACGCGAAATATTTAGTACTAAACGACTTAGGGTAGTTAGATTCGGAGTTACTTATTTTTTTTATATTTAATAGCTAAATTAGGAAAGGTAACATGTGAACTGAGAGAGAATTGTTTGGAATTTTAAGTGTGTATTGATTCGATTTAATAAATTAGCTTAAATTTTATACATTGCTTGCGCTACATTAAGATTCCCTATATCATGGTTGCCGAGTTGCACACGGTGATAAGTACATAAGCACCCAGATCAAAAACAGAACCTTATCTTCATAGCCTATATGCCAAGACCAGGTATATCGACCGGCACCAAATAAATATCAGAGTATTGATCAAATCGCTCCAATTGCTGGTTGTCAAATGTTAGCCTCTTTGTTACCACTTCCAATACTCTACGGCTTGATATGGTGTATCAACAATAACTCATCTAGCACCACCAATTCCTGCCGACCGTGAAAACGGTGTGTAATAAAAAATGCATTTTTAAAACCTTTCGCGAGCAACTTGCCTAATTGCTCCCGCCCAAGGTAGGGCGGACCGCCCGCCCTGTTCCGTCGCCCTAATCCGTAGCAATAAAGCCCATTATCCTTCGAACTGGACCCGTCTTTTACTGTCTTATTGAACACGATCCCCCATTAGGTAGACTTGCAATCGTCATAAGAAAACTTATCTGTCAAAGGAAAACGAATTCTGTTCTCTACAGGGTAAAGTGGCGATCGGAGAGTGGCAACCCAGGGTCGATGGCTCGCCTCGGGGGGAGTATCCTAGGTATATGAGCCGTAGGTACGGACGGACAGATCGATAATGTATACCTATTAGACGTGCATTTAGGTCGTGTTTGTTTTTGGGCGAAGTCAAAAACGTGTTCGAATGAGCCGCCCTGACAGCGGGGTAATGAAGTTTTGTTAAGTTTGCACGATCGATTCGCAAATCTCCGTACTTTTGAACGATTGCACGATATTCGAGTGTTTACTTTGCAAACTAGATGTACATTGTTCAAAAACGTTTATTGGGTGTGCCTTTGTGATTTAGAAGATGCTCGTACGATACATTTTAATTTCCTCTTAAATAAGTTTCTTAAAGCCGATATTAAATAAATTTATCTGTGGTATCTACCTAATCTGCCAATAAGAACGAGAATAAAGTAGTAAATAATAGAAAGTCAATTTCTTTTTTACACATACTTTGTGTCTTAAACAGATAATTATCTATGTGTGTTAGTTATCTAGTAGTTAGTAAAATGTGTATTACAAATTATCGCGACGAAGACTTGTGATGGAATATAAAAAGCAATAAAAGCAATAACGATTATAGCACATAACTACTGTAATACGTTTAATTTAAGCAGACTATCATAACTCAATAACAAAATCAACAACATAATTACAAGATACACTAAAAAATATGAGCAAGGTTCGTTGGCCCGAACATGGCCGCCGTGGTGCTCCGGAAGGCTATCCATTACGGGTTGACAGCGCGCGTTTTTCAGCCGCGCACTTTGACAGCCGCTGTCTGGGGCGATTTGACAGCTGTCAAACCCGACCTTGACACTGTCAGCCTGACAGCGGTTATCGATCATCGCGAACTGGAGCACGTTACGTGATGCAGCCGAGATTGATAAGGCTGTTCACTATAAACAAACTTGTAAACAACAGCGGCCTACGGTTTTTAGAAAGGCGAGGCTAATGTCGCCAAGATGTTATCAGGTGATGTTGATTGCAAATTGATTAATAAATCTCAAATCGAATATAAGATCGAAATATTTAGAACTCGAAATCGCATACCTATCATGAAACGTATATAAGAAAAGCTAAGATATTTCGATAAAGGCTAAGCTATTAAAATTTGTGTTAGGCATTAATTGTTCCCTGTATTTATTGAGCAAACATACTTGTACATTTTAATTCTATTTATATTCTTCAAAACAGAATTAAACTTATCAGATCATTAAAACATTTTTTGGCGACTGGTACCCATTACTACTCGGGACGACAAACATTTCCTAACTGTGCCTGACACTTCAATTAATTGATCTAAAGTAAAACTACTTGTCACTGGCCAAAAAAGCGCAACACCGTCCGACAAAAAAGAAAAAAGCGTTCAAACGTCAAACATTAACGGCTGTTCCAAACTCAAATTGATTTCCCGCTTTTATTCGATTGCACTACGAACTTCCCGCTACATTTCAGTTCACTTTTTCCGATCGCAAATTTAGGAACTATATTCGCTAAGGGCACTTGTCCGAATGAATATAAAACAAGAGGAAACATGGAGGGTGTGTTTAGTAATGACGTTTTGATGGCCGGGCGGTTCCGGGCAGCAGTAATGTGATTGACAATGATGTTACGGAATTTCCACAATTATTGACATGCCTGGCTGAATATCTCAAGTGCCCTTGGCCTTTACTCTAGTTTAAGAGCTTTTTTGGATTGTTTTTATTAGATGATCACAGAATGTTTTAATATTACAAGGAAAACATAACATCAATTTCGTAAGTACAAGTATAAAGCAAATGACCGTAAGATTAATGTTTAAATTATATTCGAAATTTACATAAGGTGACTTCAAGTAAATGTCTTTCTTAAGTCGCATATTAATTAAGAGTCGCATATAAATAAAAAACATGAAAATATTTACTTTTTAATTTAATCTAACGAATGGATCACGACCGATATGGGTCAAAATAATCTAGGTCGCGAGCAACGTTTAAAATTTAGATCCTTACGCACAAATATCAACTGTATAGCATTAGGTACCCGGGATTACCGCGGAACGTAATAAAAAGGCAAAAATATACCTACTTCGGGGCGAAATTGTGCCTGTCACGGGGTCGGCGGACGGCACACCGTACCGTTGAAATGGCTGGCATCACTTAAATATACACTTTATAGCAATAAATTCAAGGTTCGCCATCGAAACGTTTAACATAAGCCGTTCTTTACAAAGCCCAAAATTCGAAATGTATAGAGAAATGTGATTATTCATGCCGACTTTGAGAAAAAAATTACAAGCGAGTGTGACAGGGGGTCGCGCCGTAATTACGAATAAAAGGTTAGTTCCACTTTCTAGGTCATCGGTCTTCGCTGATTGTCAGTGAAAAGGTGCATTAGCGGGTTGGAACCCATTGCAGGTTAACTTCGTACTTAGATTGGTTAATTTCGTAACGTTAAATTGGCCGTTTCATAAAATATACACAAATGGAAGCAACATCACAGAATTGACAGCCTTTGCTGTATAAGGGATTTCTATGATTTATGACATTGCTTCCTTATGTCAATAATTACTGGCAAGAGAACCCTTTTTAAAATTATTTAATACCTATCAGTTTAAATGGAACTAAACTGACTATTAGTGCACAGTCAGACTGTTGCGATATCATCGCAGATTGCCGCATTCCGGTAGATGCGGTAGTGTGTCCTGGTCTAACAGTACGCAAGAAATACTTTCTTTACATACATCTAAACACACAGTCTACCTTTTAAGAGTCTTAATTGTAAAAATATGTACACAAACTCGACTTCAGAGATAGATCTAAATAATAGCAGAGGGTACACTCTGAGTGCTTGAAATTGCCCTACATAAGTATGATTTACTTGACTGATGCAAAACAAACTGACAACCTAAATAGACTGGACTGATAACAGTCCAATGTATTTAGGAAGAAAATTAAATATTAAGATTTAATATTTAAATTTCTTCTTAAAATTTAACATTAAGATTTAAATATTAAGATTAAATTAAATATTAAGATTTTTGTTTTTAGTCATATCCTGTTATATTGATTAATTATTTTTCCGTGTTTTAATTTGTTTTGTAAATTTAACATTAATTTGTAAATAGCAATTGTTAGATCCAACAATACTTTCTAAGTATACCAGGACACGAATCTGCATATACAATTTCACAGCGCAATTTAAAACCCACTCGGTCAAGAAGTTTTGGCCCACAAAGACTACAAAAGTAAGGACCATAGAAGGTGCTATGACGAGTGCACTTTGAGTGCAAAGGAATCTTGGAGAGGCTCTCGTAACTCTAGGAAAAATCTAGAGCCTTGATCGTAGTGGTTCCTTTAACTAGTTTTTTAAAGTAGTTTTTAAGAAATGCTTCAAAATACATGTGATAGTTTTTATAATAGAACTCCTTTTTATCACTGCAACCCATATGCGGACATCTTATGTCGCATATGCCTACTAAACTTTAGTTTGTATACAAGGTAAGAAGTAAAATCGTTATCGTGATTCAGAAAGGGGTACAGCCATCTACACACTGCTTTCGTAACGCTATCGTTTCATCGAGTCACAACGATTCTAAAGAAGTTTCACTTCAAAAAACTGTCAGTTAGTTCACTCATCCACTCCTAAACAGACTAGATACATAACCGGAGTACCAGGGCAACAGGAACAGGGAGTAGTCGACACCCCACGGAGCTGCCAGCCGCACGCCCGCGTCTGCTTACAGCGCTAATTACTTTCATACCCTACGTATCTATCCCGTAATAGTTTTAGTAACTACTTCTGTTTTGATACAAATTTACTATGTATACTACATAGTAAATTTGTATCAAAACAGAATTATATTTCGTGCGTTTTATTTAGTAGCGATATGATTTTACAAGATGTAATCATAGATTTTGAGGTACTGCTACTCTGCCTTTGTAACAACGTTGGTAAGTAGTGTGTTTGGATTCTGATAGTACAACGTACTCAAGCAAAGATACTAGGGCTTAAGAGGGCTAGAGGAGTTCCAACTTCCTTAGGTAGCAATGTCTCAGTGACCAACTTTGGCGACTCCAATTCCACTGTAGTTATATAGCTGATATTCATGAACTGTACGTAGGAGTGACTAACAATTAAATGGTCTAAAATCATTTGCAATATAGGTAGAAATAACGAAAAACAAAATTATTATTGGCTAAAGGCAGAACCAGAAACGGACTTGGACCGTTAGGAATATTTCTCCATTTTGTTTATAAACAAATTCAGTATTTTTGTTTAGTTTGATAGCTCTTGACGAAGATTTCTGACATCAATAAATACTTTTGAAACAAAAAAAAGTAATGAATTTCAATAACTGGACGAACTGTTCGTAAATAGTTTTAATTGGTCTTTGCCTATTTAGTACCTAACAGTTAGTATCTCGTAAAAGGTAAACTTTATCTCTTTTGTTATTCTATTTTTGATTGATGTATTATATGAATGTAGATGTATTGGTGTTAAAATTCAATTTTTTCTATAACACATATAATTTTTTTTCGACTAAATTACAAATACTGTTTAGAAACGTTAAAGCCTAACTAAAAAGTTATATTTACTTTTTAATCGCGAACTTCCATTCCTAATGAAGCTTAATCTTAAACGATATATGTACCAGGGCAGCATCTAGCAGAGGAGGCAACGCCCGCGGAGCTGCCAGCCGCACGCCCGTCTGCACAGCGCTAATTACTTCCATATCGCACTACCCGCTATGAGACGCGTAATTTTACGAACACGATACAATTTAAATGCTATACGTATCAATCTTTGTATAGAAATGGTTTGGAACTCGTGAAGGAAATATTCGTTCTACGGCAGGAAATACTCATGATGGAAATATTGGTGGAAGTATTCATAATACGAAATTATGGAAAATGTATTATTTGTACAATGCTACGTTGGGAATAATTAAAGAGAATGATTTGTAAAACGTTATTTTATTCCTAGGTTGTCTGTTTGTCTATGGTTTTTAATATGACCGCCATTTTTAAGTGCGTCGCTATTTGACAGATTGTTAGAGTGACGTTTGAATTTTAATTTATCCATTAGCAATACGATATAGGCAGGTTTTTGTTATTGTGTAGGTACTTAATCTATTTTATGATTTAAATATGCTTAAATAAGCTTATTTTTTAATAAGCAGGTGGAATTAATAATCTATGATTTTAGTTATTATTTTAAAAACTAAAAATGTCTCATGTATATGTTTCTAACTATTTACTTGTTGTTGTAATATAGACACAAAAAATAAAACGTCAAACAGATAAAATAGGTTTGCTTAATTTGAAATCTTCAATATTATTTTCTATTGACGTAAATTCCACACCCAACCAGCTTTCTACACGTTTCCAACACATATAGAACAGAATTCCACATCGAAAGTGTTCGAGTCGGGTTTGGCCCAAAAACTTGGGGGTGCGGGGCGCGGGGGGCCCTCTCAGCCCTCTGTAACTAAATTTTGAACTGTCACGCAGATTAATGACGCTAGGCCCGTGCGATACGCGCTAATGCCTGTGAATTTGTATGGATAAGACTGGAGCACCTTTCGCGTGTCGGATATGTGGACGAAATAGGTATGGACGACATAGAACTATCATCTAACCATATCTACTATCATAGACAACGACGAAGAACTATAATCTTATAAAAACTCGTAATGTATTTCTCATATAACTGTTGAAATTGTAAAATGCGTCTTTAAATCTATTAAGTCAGTCTGTACGAGTATACCTAATATGATAGGGGAGATAATTTAATCGATTAAAGAAAATGTTAAAATAAAGTAATTTAACGGGGTAATACAAGTCAAAACTGATAGTTTACCACAAAAATATTTTAAGTTTCAGCATAAAACTTTATTAAAATTTATAAAATCTATGCTTATTATTATTTTATTCTATTCTTACTTATTATTAAATTATTTTATTCTAATTTATATTTTTTTCTATCCTAATCTAGTTAAAAAAAAACCAACCAGTATATTTGCACCGATTGACTTACCTTGGAACCCAAAATTAAGTGATAAGCCAACTACTAATATAATCCAACTTTTATCGCGAAGAAGCAAGCTTACTTATTACTATTTTGCACGATAAAAATCGATATAGAAAATCAGTATTAATGTAAAACTTTGTATAAATTCTTATTTGTTTATTTATGATGATTTTAGTGACAAAACCAATGATATAATGTTATTTGTAAAAACTAGAAACCAAATTTGAAATCTGAAATTTAATATCGAGCACCAGTGGCGCCGCACTTTCCATTGCGGAGATGGAATGAACTATTCTATATTAGGAATTCTGATATATCGATATCACTATTTACGTTATTTAAGAGCGATTAATATGATTATGTACCGAGATTCGTGTTTTTGTTGTTATATTACATAATAGCTACAGAAATAGGTATATAAAATATCGATTACAGAAATTTCATCAATTAGCTGTAATTACTAAATAATGAAATAAGATAAGCGGGTGTAATTAGACAGGTATAATGTCTAAGCCACTGGTAATCCTGTGTTTGATAAATTTAATCAAAATAATGCTCGAAATTATTTGTAATTTAGATGATAACGAATAATATGTTTCACAACGTAAGTGCGTTATTTTGCTCCTTGTTGTATATTTTTGTTACTGATAATTTAAGAATGATAAAATTTTAGAGTGGCTGCTATATTCTAGCCTGATGGATTTGAATTTTTAGGTGAGGCGTTCCAACTTAGTCCGTTATAAAGCATTACAATAGTCATTGGTAACAGGTGTCCACATGTAAACACTTAACATCAGGTGGCTTGCAACCTTTCTTGCGACAATTACAGCTATTTTTGCTGCATAACATAAATATTTTTATCATTAATCATTATCGTCACTCATTGTCGCTAGCAACGTAAAAACTAATCTAATTACAGACAAATAAACATTTTACTAAAACTTTACTAAAAATAGTTTCAAAAAAGATTTTTTTAACTGATATTTACTGTACGTTCTGTACGTGTTTTTACGTATTATACTCTGTATTGTAATATATCGGAATATGTAAAGAATAAAGAAATGTTTTAATCATCTGTTAGAAAAATATATATTTTTCAGTTTTTGAAGTGAAGTCATATCCACACTACCGCGTACCGTACACGCCGGTGCGAGGGTACAGAATGGATTTCGGAAATCGATTGCCTCCAAAAATATTTACAGCGACCACGTGCGGCCGACGCGCGACGCACGCACTACGCTTTGCTTGTACTAAATTTAAATGGTATTATGATGAAAACTACATTTCAATACTAGTGGCAACGTTTTCTTAGCTCTCTCAAAGTCAAAGTTAAGTAATACATACTTTTAACTAAATTTATTTATAATATTGAAATAGCAAAGGACCATGCAGTGTACCTGATGGTGAGTTGTCAACCACCCATGATTTCCCCTCGTGACCCCCTACATACTACTACGTACCCCTACATATGTACACGCACGCTTTCTACACTCATAGCCCCGCACTAGGATTTCCTCCTGTGTTGCTGGTGTCATTGACACACAAAGACGAATACACAAACACCCAGACCCAGAACAGGAATCTAAATTCGTCATTCAAATGTCTGTCTGGCCGGGATTCGAAGCCGGAACCCATTGCGCGTCAGACCGGTATGGTGACCGCTCCGCCACGGGTCGTCGACATCGGGATGTAATCGATCATATACAGGATTAGAGGCCTAACAGAGATGGGTCACAGATGCCATGCTATTTCTGAGGACTAAAAGGGAATAATCGTCTGACTCTCCTAGTACACGATGTTTTAACTAATACACAACTGCTAAACACTGCTGATATAAAAAAGAGAATCTGAAAATATTGTTATATATGTTATGTGTAAGACATTTGTCTTTAATAGATGGCGTTACTGTCACGTAAAAAATAACAAGAAGATAAGAATTTAAAATTTCAAGCGAATTATTTATTTTAGTTAGAATAACTGTACGGTTTCCCAAATACTATGGTTTCTTCACTACATTGTATGTTCTCTCGTGGATTACCAACTGCGATAATTCAATTACAGGCTGCGAGAGGCGGTTAAAATTTAATAAAGAGTGTAATTACAAAACCGGTATGGCCATTTACGCGGCATTTAAATCATAATATTAAAGCCAAATCGAAAACATAATTTTGGTACGATATTTTAATTTATGGCCACACCACAGCATAAATAAGCGTGAAATCCCCAAAAACGTTGTCGATACGCAAAATTTATATGTCAACACCGGCCGCACGGAAGCCAATATTACCATTAGATAAATATTCAACATTATAAATAAACCCCGACCTAGCCAACATTAATAAAAACACAAAACCACTTTAATATAAATTATGAAAAACATTACACATTGCCACACGCGCAGTAAACGTCATGACGATCAGCTGATCAAATATATTGCTACTATAAAAAGTGAAAACGCAAACTACGCGCCCCCGTAGCGCTGTCCCTTTCGAACGAATGAACAAATCATAGGAAGGAGCGAGAAGGATATAAAGTGAGTCGCGCCGTCGCGTAAAATGATATATTAATGTCAGCTGCGTTTAGGACCTCGTGAGTCTACAAAATAATAGATGGTCACAAATAAATTACTCGGCGAGTGCATTTCTGAACGAAATTCGGCCGGCCGTCGACCTCGACCGTGGCGCGTAAATCACGATTGATATACGGCTTGCGAAGGTCGCCATCTTGGATTTTGCGTTCGAAATTTGAATCTTCGTCTGATTCGATCGTTTTGGTACGTGTCAACGGAGCGTTTAGCGGTTTCTCGTGACTCCGACAAGCTGTTAACAATAACAGTACAATAAATGGGTTCTGGAGATCGAATCCTTCGTGTTTCTTTTCGATAATTCAATGCCATAACATGAACATGAGCTTCGGGCTCGAACTAGGTCAACTCGAAGTCCGTTCCGAGAATGTTATTGACAGGGAGTTTAAGTAATCGTGTTTGTCAGTCTTAATCTTATAATTAAATGGTTTTTATGAAGATTCGAACAGTTAAATGACAGAACTAAGATAACTAATTAATCCAGGAGACTTGCGTCTACAAGAGTTTCGAAAACAGAATCGGGATTATTTTAACATAAATCTTTATCTGTTATTCAAACACGACAGAATAAAAACACACGTACTTATGTACGTGTGTTTATTAGATTGTAATACACAATTTTCACACCTATTATGTGCGCTAACAATCGGACATGAATTTTATGGATTCTATTACGCCATGCAGAAATACAAAACGAATTCTAATCAGATTTTATGTAATGGCAATACCGCCGTGACAGGCAACACTTGCTAATCATACGTCAATCTGACAGTTTATCGCGCCATCTTGGAATGGCTGCAACAATTACACAAATTGTTGATTGCTAAACGTTTTCATGTCCGCTCTGTACACTAATTGCTGGTTAATTTGCACTGTCTGTTTGTATTCCCTGTCACATGTCGTTTCGTATTAGTTTTTTGTTTTGATGAACTAAGTTTATGTAAGAAACAAGAGTTTATTTACATAACTTAAGCGGTTGTTGTCTGACATGGATATATGAATTAAATTTAAATAATTATGTAAACTCTTGAACTTAGGAATAATGAAATATTTACTTATATTTCTTAAAAGAACAATATCTCTGGTTTATCCGTTGCATTTTTGTTTCATTTTCAATTTATATTTCGAATCGCTTATTTTCATAATTTATGTCATATTTATAATGTGATAACAAAACAATGTCATAATTAAGTCATAAAAAGATTTACACCTTCCGTGTAAAAACGCGAGGAAACAATTAATATGAAAAACGTCTAGACTAGCCAACCTATCAACGAAGTTAGCTATTCAGATGATTTATTAAAATAGTTCTAGAGGGACTTCTCCGTTCTTAACTTCATTTGATTAAGGATACGAGTTGAGTTCATTTTAAAATTTGTATGATATCGATCGTTTTGTTTTAATAATAATAAGATGTATAAGTCGACCAAGCTAACTAGACGAATGTCAAACGTGACGTTACGCGCTAGCTAGCAAGTACTGATGACAAAAAAATTAGCAATAATGTTTTTTTGTGAAATGTACACTGCGTCAATTATGCGGATCGTTCCATAACTAGACATAACTATTACCAACATTGTTTTCAGAAATTTATAGATTTATAGAGAAGTATATAGATATATATGTTATTAAGTACATTGTTTTAAAACCCTTAGACTTTTTTCTATTTCCTATAAAATTATTTATTTTTCCGACAATGATATACAAAAAATCAAACCAATAGTTTTTCGAACTGACCATGGCATTTATCGAAATGGCCCATTGTGTTTAATTAACGAATAATGCACAAGTTAGATACATATCATTAGTAGCAAACCACATTTGTATGGTGCTGGCGGTGCGGAACCATTAATCACTTTTGGAGGTCCGTAGGCAGTGATTACACGGGAGACAATGGAAGTGCATTACAGTACGATATTTGCTCGCTCGATGTTTCGGAATATTCCGATAACTACACGGTTTATAATCTGTGATGTATGAACAGACTATAAATAAAAAGAGTTACGCTTGTCTATGGTTTTATTTTTTTATATACGGCTTTAGAACATCGGCCTGCAACTTACTTCTTACTCATATTATAAATTCGAAAATTTGTGAGGATGTATGTGTGTTTGTTACTTTCAAGCAAAAATTACTGGTCGGATAACGTTTAACACATGGGATACTTATTACCATGGTAAAAGTGACTGAAGCGGGCGAATAATGTAGTATTTAATATATTATAAATTAAACCGGCAAATATTTGTTGTTACACAAATGTTGATGACAAATATTAGTCTTAGAACATTTTACAGCTTTTAAAGTTATGATATTGATCCGGTTATTGATATAATGAACTCCATTACTCCACCTTAAAATGAGAAAGACAGATCACGATCGACGCGAAAGAAACCAAGCTCATTAAAGCAGTAATTAATATTATACGGCTTACCGACACAAACAAATCAACGAACAGACGGATAAGGCGATAACACGATTTGAAATAAGCTTAAAAAAGTAACAGCATCTGTCTCTTTTCGCTAGCGCTGAAATGAAAGAGATGGAAACCTTCAATTTCAGTGCCGTTCGCATTTTATGATAAATAGCAAAACGAAAACACCTGAGTGTGTTCTCGTGTCCGATTGATATTGTTTGAATTAAATTTATTTTATGCATTGCGTTGCGAATTTCGTGCCAAATGAATACGCTGTTTCCGAACTGACAAAATTTCCCGCGCATCAAAATTGAAACGGATTCGAACGTTGATTTTTGAAATTGGAATGAATACGTCATTTTAATGACGTGCATGAATTCGAAAGGGCTCGTTTTGTTTGTTTTGCGTTTCAAATTGCGTTCTATTTGGCAAACTGATAACGAAGATGTATATTCAAACGGAATGTTATATTAATTGTAACGAAAAGTTTTGCTGCTGATATTGTGTCTATGAAACGTATTAGTTGATATTACTAATATTAGTTATATTATTACGTAGCGAATTTTTAATTCCAATAATATTTTTATGGCAATAAACAAGAAGTGAAAAGCGAAAGTTTATTAAAAAAATAACCATAGCAACACAGGCAATAAATTCAGTTTAATATTTGTCTATGCCCCATGGATATGGAACCATACGATTGATTTCAGTAAAGTCGATATTCGATTAAGGGTTTATAACAACAAAACTTTAGAACGCCATAAGTGCCATCAGAACCTTAAACGCATTTTAACGCTACCTTTAAAGTTTTATGATCGAATTTCGTTTGTTTATTACAAATGAGAGTTGTTCGAACACCAATAAATTAACATGCTTTAATGACCTAATCAAAGTTTATGACGCGAGGCGAATCCCCGGCCGACTCCTAGTGTTGCCCGATTGACTTATTTTGCGCTGAAAAAATGGCCGGCGACCGTAATTATTTTGATTTTATGAAGATTGGAATTTTTGTTAGTGATTTTTACAGCCGCGTTGATTTATGACGCTTCCTGGTGACTCCAACTTACCCATCGCATCTGGAACAAAAGAAAATATTTTTTAATCATCTGCACAAAATGTTTTTATATTGTAAGAACAATAAAATTAAAATTAAAGTTCTCAAGTATAAGATGAACTAAGGTGAAATACATTACGCATTACTTTGAATTTTTTTTAAAATGAAACATAGATAAGTTACCGACACCAAGATTGTATACCATAGATAATATAAAAAGGCATACCATATTAAACTGTATTAACAATTTAAAATTGAAAAACCCACACAAGATACATATCTACAGTAATGTTTTAGCCGTTATCAATTTTAAGAAAACGCTTATCAACCTATCGTGACAAATTTGACACATTGACAGCTCCTTGACAGTTTGACAGCTGACGTTTGGTATAGCATAGAGTATGTAATAATTAGAGCCTCATTTATTAATTCAAATTCTATTTATAAATAATGCTAAAATGTAATTAAATGTTGTAATATCACATTTAGAATAAAATATACATGGTAAGTAATAAAATAGCAGTTTCTTAATTATTATTTATCAATTTCTCTACACATTTTTATTACAAATACAATTGCTGGTAGGCTACCACAGAACAAATGCCTTATTTTAAAACAATTTTGACGCTGGTATAAGCCTTATTACTTCAACTCTGGTGGCACTACCATCACACAGAAACAGTCTTCAGAGCTGAGCTTTGGTTTGAATTGAAGGGTGTGATAAAGTCATCGAGGCGTTTCATTCTTAGATGACTTCAGGTATGACAGATCTAATGTAGAATTGATTAGAGAAATCTATGGACGTCAGTCACTAGCCATCAGGTTGACTGCATGTTCACTTGCAACTTCTATATGAAAAAAATCTTCACCAGCAAAAAATCCTATGCCCTTCAGTACTATTACCACTCATGTCTCAATAAAATCAGTTGACATAGAAAAAAGCATTTGCGCAACGTGCTTAGCGCCACGATTAGCAAAATCAAATCGTAGCCGATAAAAAATTCCGTCCAAACCCGGGCACCGGACTAGTGCTAAATAAATAATTAAAGTAAGTTTTTCCCGGCCGTCTCGGCACGCTCGCTGTGCCGGTTTAATTCTATTTACATTCCGCGCCCGGTTGCACGCTCTGACGGTTAATTGCTCTGAGCTCGGTTGTTCAACTTTATCATATTGATATGTTTCATTCACGCAGTTTCTAGATAAATGCTTTCTTTGATTGTGTCGTGTGTCGTTTTAACTTGTCTTGTGATGAAACGTAATAATTTTCCATCAACATGTACTGTGGAGTCTACTTATATACTCCAAGTCCTATCCACCTAACTTAAATTGTAAATATTAATCCGTTATTATATGTTTTAAAAAACAACCTATACGAAGCAGTTTGGTTACATATTGACACATTATACTCTCACTGACCTGAGGTGCACATATTTTAAAAAGTGAAATAGCCGGATTTGTCGGGGAGAAATTGATGCAATAGATAACAAAAGTCATTTATAACTGTTTCTAATAATATCGATGTTATGTTTCATCAAATAGAAATATAACTATTTAGAATTTGAGACTCAAATAAATCTTGCAGTGGTAAACCGTCACTAAACAACCGTGTTTTACTAGACTCTAGTAAAACACATCACTATAGAAAGCAACCCATAAATACACCATCTTTATAAAGAAACATTAAGAAAGATGTATTTATTAAATTAATCTGTTTACATTTTTATATATTAATTTCTCAACAGGTACTCAAGTTTCTTTAACTAATAAGTAACTAAGTCCAACGATTTTTAATAGATTGAATTTATAATGTAGACACCGATAAAAAGGATTTTATGACATTTCACCACTAAGGGAGTTAAATGTTATAGCCTGCGCAATCAAATCCGTAGGCAACACAATCATGACGCCTAATCATCACCGGACACGTAACTATAGTTGCAACATCTTCGATCTAAGCCAAAGAAAGTTCGAGAAGCATGTTAGACCTCATAAACTCCTAATCTCTGTGTAATCTGTGATCGGGGATCACCGAGCGGTAACCGATCGCGGCGAAACCGGGCCCCAGTGACGCAACCGTACTTGGAAATGTACGTATGATTCCACTTACTGGCTACGGGCGGGCTTACATGTGGCTGCGTTTTTTTGAAAAAAGATTAAGTGTGTTTATTTTTGTGTTTGTAAGTTTTGATTTTATGTACGAGGTTGAAAAAAGTCTGTTCGACTGTGCTTAAACGTTTTGCTTGGAATTTGTTTGTGAAAGATCTACCGTTTAATTTGTGCTTTGTCTGTTTGTCAAATAGAGTTTTATTACATAAATGACTTACTGTTAGTAAATGTAAGATTAGCTTTTCAGAATGAGAAGGTTTTTTTATCAAAAGTTTTCGTTTCTTTTTTTATCCGCTGCCACGATGGGCAATTACTTGTAGGTAATTTATATAGTGCTCTGAATACCTTTGGAGAACTCTTTGGTACTTAGCTTTCCTAACTAAATTTTCCTTCATCCTTTAAATCAATAAAAAGTTAATTCGAAATATCTCTTTTTTGCAAAACACCTCACTTGGGTACTTTTCATATGTTCTCATCGGTAGATACAGAAAACACCATTCATTGTATCAAAACTAAAATCAATTCGCTGAAATAAGACTCGCTTACTGCGACGCTTACTGGACTTTCCACTACACTAGAGTTAGGTTATATTTGTTTCTTTTTTCTTATATTCGGTCCTTAAAATGTTTTCCTACACGAGCACACATGTGAGACAGCGCTAATCCGGTTGCGTGCCTCGCCGGCGAGTGGGAGTCAGTCTTAATAAGCGGCTTATATACAATAATAGCGGTGCATTCGTCTTACAAATCTCCTCAAATCTCGACCTTAACGTTGTGCCCATACGGCAAGACAGTTGACGCATACATCTATTTACGTGATCGTGGGTCACAGATACATTTTGACATATTTGGTTTGGACGTATGGTAGAAAGAACTTTTGAGATTCGAGGTTGAGAATCCTAACACACTACCCTCACAGCTATAACCTAACTTATAACTTATAAACAGCAGTGTAAAGCGCTGATGTGTTCTGGTTTAGGTGTGGTAAAGGAGGGTCACTCAGTCTTCAGAGGTAGCGACCCGTCTGAAGCAGATCTCAGAGGATCACCTTGGGTTCTAATTCTATCTGGGGATTACGGATGTTTTTAAAAAGCCGTGGTGCATAGCATGATGAGTATGTGCTCGTTAGCTGTATGTATGGTGGAATGTAAGCCGACGCTAACAGTGCAGTTCTCGCTGAAATTGGAACGAGACATGTACTAGATCTTGCGGTGAAACACAAACATTCTTATTTTGCACGAACTTGCTCCGCACTCCACTTGCCGTTTTTGTAAACTGTTTCCCTTTGCAATGCGGTATGACGTGCTTGAATGCGGAATGTTTCTGTTAGTACGCAAAGATATTGTGTTAGTTAACCTTGTCTTAACTTAGAGCCGCTAAATAAAGATATTGTTTACAAAGTTACGTCTGAACTTTTGTTTTATTTCAGACTTGTGCTGTTCTGCGACGATAAGAAATTGTTATTAAAATAATTAAGCGCTTGCCTGATTAAAAAGAGAAGACGAACGCTGAACATAATAAAAACGCTTAAAATACAAGCAATTAGTTTTATCACACTCAGACATGAGCGGAGAATGACCAGGGCGGCAGAACTTCGCGGAGGTGTCTATAAATTTATCGACGGCGACACCGCTAATGCAGGACGCTGAGTGTCGCTGAGTGATAGCGCGAGATACACCGAGTGACGGTAAGTGCGATCGCTTGTAGGACTGATACCGCTGCCTACACGCGTATGCTGCCCTGGTACGACGGAACACGACTCGCTCATTACTTTTTCGTCCTTTAGGGACTAAACCCCATAGATCTCGACTATTCAATGCCGTTGTTTATGGGGAGATTGTAAATTTAAATTTTATGTACCTCCTCGATGTTGTCAAAATGGTTTATTTATCACTATCCAACAAGGCAAAGAACTTTCTCTTCAAAACTTTTATCATGACACAGATCTAATGACAAAGATGTATGTACCTTCATATCTGTTCATAGGTATTCACGTGATTTTAATTAGATACAGCCTAATAATTGCTGTGGGACATGTGTCCTTTAAAATAAGTGTAAATTAATATATGGACGTTAACCAAATATTAAGCGGTCATTTGAAATCCTGTGTTTGGCTAGAAATTGATGTTAGAACATTTCGCGCTTCAGAATACATAATATATTTTACCTTGCTACCTCACCGTAAACCAGAACAAAATGTCAGAAACGTTAAGTATTTAAAGTATCCTAAACAACTAAAAAAATAACGCTGTCAACGCTCACCCACTCCAGAAGTACTTGCATCATGGGTGTCATTCATATAAATACACAAACAAACACAAAGTAGCCACAAGAACTCAGCTCTGAAAACATTCATCCGGCTTACATTCATATGAGGCTATCAAAGATAGCCTTAGTCCGAGGACTAAGATCCTTTGAACTAACAACACATATGCGATTGACTTCATAAAGAATCCCAGTTTTATATGAATTGGCTTACCCATGGGCAATGGGTGACAGGACCGATTTACCACCAAGTGAGTGTAGTTCGACCGGGTAGGTACCGTCACCACACCTATGTCTAGCGTGAAGATCTTGCGTTTCGTTGGAAGGGTGTGGTTGCTTACTTATATATGAGGCGACCATCTTAGTCCGAGAAAGTAGCAACAGATCGTTTGGCTTCGTATAGAACCATAGTTTTATATGAAGTCGCTTACGTCCATGGGTGGCAGTAACTACTTACCATCAGCTGGACTGCATTCTCATTTGCTATTTTAATCTAATAATAAATCAAGCTGGATTTTGAACTATTACATCTGAAATTTACTCAATCATCCTTTTTGCACACCAAACTAGCTCGATTAAAACCCCACCTGCATTTTCACGGAATCAAAAGATTTACCATCCACCGTGAGACCGTATCCATACCATATCTTTTATCATTTCCAGCGGGCCCGAACCCGGAGCAAATCCCTACATCCGGGGATCGGGCCGGGGATCCGGTAATCCCGGTTAATAACGCCTCGCAAGCCCCGCAGACATTTGATAATGGCGCATTAGAAAGTTATAATTGCCCGGTTATTATTACCCGGTGATTGCATCAGGAAACCGTTTGTTTGAATGCAATAATGTGTAGAATTGTAGATGGTTTATGTAATAACTAGATAGATTAGCTTGTTTTATGCGTGGTGGAGCTGTCACCATACTGGTCTGATACGCAGTGGGTTCCGGGTTGGAACCCTTTGCATAGACCTCTGAATGATGAGTTTAGAGTCTTTTCTGGGTCTGGGTTTTTTTGTATTCGTCTTTGTGTGTGCATGGTACCCATAACACAACAAAAAGTCGTGTGGGGCTATAAGTGTAGAAAGCGTTTTTTTTCATATGAGCGGCACCGCCAGCGTTTTCTTATTCATAAAACATCTAAAGCCCTTATTACGAATTTATCGCGTCATCCTCAAAACAATCATTGTTAACGTTTTCGCCTACTGTTACTCTGCGAAGTATTTTGCAAAAACGTGAACTTTGGTGTCGGTATTTAATAGGACCAAACTTCTCTTTCCCGTGGATATTGTAGGAGTTGCCTAGGAGATGAACAGCGTTTCCTGTGTAACATTAACACTTAAAACCCACTGCGGTCACCAACGCGTATGCCAGACGCGATGACTATTGGTCCCCATAAAAAGAGGCTTATGTCCAACAGCGGACCCCAAAAGGATGATGGACAGCCATAAAACAATTTTAGGGATATATAGTACAAACTGTCTACTTTACACCTTTAAAATTGATATTGATAAAATTCGAATATAAACTTTACTAGTTACAGAATATGAAACAAATAATGTCGCCATAATCGATGTATTTTGAAAATGAACTTGAATAAGTTAGAAAAAATATTCTAGAAAAAAGTTAACAAATCCAGGTCATTAGCATAATGGTATCTATTTTGAATGCTACAGACATTTATTTCTATTTGTATATCTCTTTTTCACTAGTATAGAGTTTCTGCGTTCGTCAGGTTGATTTAAATTGGTGTAATATGATACGCCGTTAAGAAAATAAGTATTAAAGTTCATGTTTTTCGACTGCTTAGTTTAAATTCCTTGAAATTAAATAAAAAGCCTTGTAATACTATTAATAATTCGCCTATAGTAAGTTCTTGTTACTAACATTTTTGCGTTGAATTTTTCCAAGTAAAATCAATACTTAATTTTGATATTTTTACCCATAAAACGACATGAAGGGATGCGAAAATACCCCGTGAAATTCCCATACGATCCCCTTCGGTACCAGTTTCAAAAATATAGAGGATTCGGCGGCTAATGATTCCGAGGCGCTCACACGAAATCCTACCAATATGGAGTTTACGAAATACCTGGAAAATAGAAGGGAAAACGGGAATGTTTCCCCTCCGTGTTAAAAGAGAATATATCGTGTGTAACGAGAAAGAAAAACGTTAGAAAAATAAGCAGAATGTGTTAGGAAAAGCTTAGAACGCAAACGTTATACTACAAGTACTCATACGTAATGTACGTACAATTTGGAAAAGGGTTCGTTACAGAAATATTCTGAATGATAATTCAATGAATGACTTCACTTTTTGGTTAAATTGGACTAATAAAAGAATCATTGTCGAATCTAGCTTTGCTTTAGTACTGATTATGTTTACGGTCTACTATGCTGTAGAAAATTTACATGCACACTTTTACATGAGGTGACCATCTCAGTTCTCGGGAGTAGCAACGCATCTGCTTGACTTCAGATAGAACTTATATTCTATATGAAGTTACTTATAGATGTTCATGGGCGACAGTGACCAAATGCCATCAGGTGGACTGCATGCTCGTTTGCTACTTCAATATTATTAAAAAAAAATGTAACCCGCCCACAATGTATGATGAAAAATATTTCGTTTCTAAAACATTAAACTCTAGCATAATGTAACGAGCTAAATCGTTAGTAACTGTTTACCCTACATTAGCCATTCTTAGTTGGATTTGTTCGTACCTGGAAGACAACGCTATTACTGTTATTAATTACACAGATTATTTCCCCAGCCGCACTGGCTGCCCCTTTGTTATTTAAAATTTTGACAGAATGTTATTTTTAACGTGAAATGGAATATTATAAATTCTGAAGCAGCGGAAAATAATTACGTAATCAATACTTGCAATAAAGACATATTCTAACTAACTGATTAATAATTGCAGAGCTTAAACTACTTAAACTAGTAACATACAATTTGCATAGTAGGTTTTCAAATACGTAGGTACTTACTAAGGAAAAATTATAGTAAGTTAATATTTGTATATAAAACTTTCAGTATTAACAATAACTTCAAAATTAGTATAAGATTTATAGGTAACAAATAATTTATATCATACTTCAGTAATTTTTACTGCGGTAATGAATATCCGTTATGTTAAAACATATATAAACTATCTGTGCCAAAATTCAGCGAAATTTTACCTGTAAATTTTGTGTGAAAGAGTAAAAAACATACGTATACCCTCACAAACTTTTGATTGTATAATATCAGAAAGAAGTGAGATGTCTTTCAAAATTAAACCTTAAGAGGGAGAAAAGTTTCATTGAACATCCGCCAATTTAAGAGGAAGCAAATGTTTTAATCTTTTTGACATGTCGAAGTTCGAGAAATATATATAATACACGAAATAACTTATGTTTATAAACATGTACAGAATACTATTGTTATTATTGATTATGATAAAAAAAACAGTTCCAAAACCGAATATTTTTGAAAAAAGGAATTCATCATTACTACGTGTGAACGGTTTTTCAATATGTCTTTTGTTCAATAAAACGATGATACAGCGCGGCGTACCATGGAAATCATGCGGGTACGGCTCACATTATAAATGTAATAAGGTTCTATAGGACAATGATGGGACCAATTCAGCCTACGTAGGCAATTAAAAACAAATAATCTATAAATGAAATATTAATTGACTTCTTACATCTTTGGTAAAGCATATGCCCAACAGTGTGACTTATAAACATTTGCAGTCATCAAGTAGACAGGATTCTCTATAGGGAGAGGCAGATCAAGAATGTTGGAGAGGGGGGGGGGGGGATTGCAGAAATCGAAACTATCACATACCCATAGAACATTAGTAGTGTCACTTTTAAAATGTCTCTTATAATGTCAATTTTCTGGTGATCACGGATATGCCAACGAAATAAGTTAGGCTTCTTTGGTTGCCGGGAAAAATGAATCCCCCTACATTAATATATATTTAAATCTATTTTTTCTTTAATTACCTACTCCCATTACTTTTTAAAGTTTTTTTATTGATACGTTTTTTTTACTTGACCTGGCTACGCCCATGGCAGTCATAATGCGTAACATACCTACATCGGGGACTTTTTATATTAATGATTAGCTTATTTCTGTGGCTCTGCCTGCTACAGTGACATTTTCTGAAATAATAAGTATTCTATGTGTTAATCTCGGCTATAAACTATAGGAATGCTGAATTATTTAGAAATCTGGCCATTAGTTTTTGCGTGAAATCTCTTTGAAGTAAAAACAAAAACACATTCAACAAACATCCTCACAATATTCGCATTTATAATATTAATAAGAAGTAAGACATTGAAGACAAACGTTCGGTAAATAATTTCTGTCATACTTGCGTAGGTAGTAAGAAATTTCTCGACTGTAGAAGATTACAACACCGTAGAGTATTTGTAGTAGAAACCGACCGCTTATTGCACACTTGCAGTTTAATAACGAGTTGTTTAGCTCGGCTGCAACTCATACAATAAGTTTCAATTTTGTGGTCGGTTCTCGCCTGCTACTATAGGAGCACTGGAGCTTACGGAAGGCTAACTCAATTACTGCCGAAATCACTTTAAGGCTCAAACAAGATTAAACGACTATTGATTACGCTACTACACGATGACGATAAATGGGCTCGACTATACATGCATATGATAGCACAGTGGTATGAAATTCTGCCTCTTAATCTGGGAGGTTGAATCCTGAGCACACACATCTCACTTTTCATTTGTCTTAAGAGGAAACATTGTCGGACCACTTATACGCCTGAGAGTTCTTTAGAAAGTTATGAAACCATTAAGTAATCAATCTGTACTTTGGTATCGCGGTGGACTATGGTTTAAAAGCAGTAGGAGAGTAATTGGTAACGACTACATGGCCTCCAAAGCACGGAATAATAGTAAACCAATCAATTGTTCCGCTGTTTATCCTTATCTGTGGTAATTTTAATCTCAATGAATATTTATATGTTGAATTAACATATGCAAGAATCTACCCGGTTTTCCCTTCTGTCAGTGCGATGAAGGTGCCGGTGAAGCGCCCAATATAAGTACTTAACACAATTATCACAATTTTGATGTGCACATGTGCGTAATTTGTTTTACCACACAAGTATTCAGAGTTACGTATGATTTAGAAATTATGCTAAAAACTTTATGTAAGTTTTTGGTTCGAAGCTATAAATTATATAACAACATTTGCCTGTATGTAGGTACAGCAAGTCAAACTGTGTTGATGCTAACAGTACTTTATAATGAAAACACAATAAGTTTCTCAATAATAAAATTTGTATTTAAATATACTCAGTTCATAAAATAAGCTAACAAACTTTGATGATTTGATAATGTGATTAATATTTACACTGAGAAAGATACCAACAACCCACGTGACAGAGCCGTCACCATGCCGGTCTGACACAGTGGGTTACAGGTTCGATCCCCGGCCACAAAAATATGTAAATTATGAATATAGATTTCTATTCTGGGTCTGGGTGTTTGTGTCGTCATGTCATTCGTCTTTGTATAAGTCCGCTTTGTATATACCGCCCACGATACAAGAAAAGCCCTAGTGTGGGTCTTTGAGTGAAAAAAGCGTCTTTAATACAAGATTATACGGTCCTAATAACAAGGTAAGCGAATGTCATAATTTATTTAAAAACTTTCTACTTAATATAATATAAAGTGATCATAATACGACATCTTGGTATACACGGAGGCTCAGAGCAAACACGTCAAGTGTGTTATGTGTGGTTTTAATTATAATTAACTTATCACATCGCGAACCCGAAATATGTAGGCAAAGGTTAATGATTAATACTAATTAATATTTACTGGGGAAATTAATACGCTCTTCATTAGTGAATATTTTAAGTAATTTAACAACGTAGTGATGATAAGATTGGTTCTATAATGTCATCCATCTTGATGGAAATATTGTAATCGGCGAAATTTTATTTATCCGAAAGTCTTGTTCCTTATTTGCTAGGTGTAAACAAGATACATAATTTACTTCTAAAACTAATGGGAGAAACGTATGTACATTTAAAGGAGCGGAATATTATAATAAATTGTCGACAAATATAATGGATTCTTGCATCTTTTATATTTGTCGCTTGTCGCTGACTATTTAAACAAGTTATGAAAAAAGTTTGCGTTTGTTTTAATAACTATAAATTACTCTTACTGAGTGATATCCTGAAAAATGTATTATGAAATAAATGCCTTTAAACGTATTTACAAAAGCAGTAAATTTAGGCTTATGATATTTTTGAAATACCATAAGCCTAAATTATAGCTTCGTTCTAATACACTGTAGGAATACGAGGCTTTTGTTAAACCTTGAAATAAATTTCTATCATTCTGATTAGTGGCTCTTAGCTTGATTTAATTATACCGATTAGTTTAATTAAATCTGGTCGAATAGAACAGTGAGTACAAATTGACCTCGACGTACTCGTAGTATTCGCAACCATACACTAGGGCAGTGGTTCTTAAACTTATTTTATCTGACGGTCACATTTGAAAATATTATAGCGCCCCCAAATTTTGAAAGATCCTTGTATTTTTCTAGTTGTGCCTGGTGAAATGAAAAGGATTTAAAAAGCTCTATCGCTTTCGTCCACTTTTGGTTTATTTAGAAAAACACAAATTAGTTATCGCCCCTGTAGGCAACGCACTATTTACTAAATTAATTATGTATATTTTATTTGTTTATATAGTGAAATATGTATGTGAGAAATTAACACTAAAGCATTGAGCAAGAGTGGGTCTGATGATACTTTTTACCCGACTGCGGCAGAAGCAGGGTAATATTTTTCAAGCGTAT
>DWLI01000252.1:0-24790 GCA_018249915.1 Cecropterus dorantes dorantes
TTTTTTTTTTAAAAATTGTTTTTTAATTTAATAATTTTAATGGGAAAAATTGGAAAATGGGAAAAAAAAAAAGGGGGGGGGGGGGGGGGGTTCCCAAATGTAACCAGCTGTAATGGATGGCCCCTTAACATAGTATCAGCTACGCAAGGAAGTTTTATATGTTCAACAATCCCCCAATCTCCAATCGCTTTGTAGGTTTGTGCCGACCTCAAATCGCAAAAAATGGTCCTTCTATAATACTTACTGTACTTTGTGTACCAATACCTACTTTTTGTACCTTGTTTTAAGCCTTAATATTTTTGATTTTAGAATCGAATAAAAACATTTAGTATTATATTGCTCTGTGCCTTTGCGAGATTATCTCAAAGCCTAGCATCATACTTAAGTATAATGAGAAAAGTAGGTCTTCTATTTCTTTTGTTGGATTCAGCGCGCAGCAGAGCGTTGGTGGCAGCCAGCCAAACGGGTGCTTTAAATCGATGGATGTACACAAATGCGTGTCATGACCGTATAAGCTCTATCCGTGACATAAATTTAATACATAAATCATATAAACAGATATGGGTTCAGTGCTTTATTATTAACGCTATTTGTTACCTACGTTCAAGCAAAAAGCCTTGTATCTAGTTCTCTACACACGGGCGTCGCCAGCCAGGGCCAGGGAAGAAGGGGCGTAGGTACAGTGGAAATATGGAGTGCTGGTTTTTGCATTTCTAGGCAGTAATAGCTAACCTTGGCGACGTCAAATTGTAGGAAATCAACCTAGTCGTTTTCTGAATCTTTTGAGAGCAGCCGCTCAATTACTCAATACAGTACAAAGGATTCCATAATGACGCTTCGATTCTAAAACTTAACACTACATTTTTATCTATTTACTAAAAGTAGTAAATAGTCATATAGTTTATCATAGTTACATTCTATGGTACCTGTCTATAGATTTAAATCTTTTCTAATATTATAAAGAGGAAGAGGATGTGTGTTTGTTTTTATAAACGCGTTAATCTGAAAGTATCTACTGATGAGATTTGAATATTTTACTTGTCTAAATTTCGAACAGGAGTGGCAAAATTTGAAAATACTTAAACCTAAGGCTTTTTACGGACCAAAATAATGTACTTTGGTCCATCCGTGAGAGGTGAGAAACAAAGTCTAAATGTCAGATACAGCACTTATACTGAACTTTTTTGCAGACCTATAGTTCCTTGCAGACCTATGTTTGCCTTCTGATAATCCTAGACCCATCAGGTCCACCACGTCAGTAGACATTTTTTAAAATGTGAGTAAAACCGCGAATCACAACTAGTGAACTATAAAACGTATTAATTAGACCCATTAATCGGTTAAGTACGTGCATACGAATGTGTGGAACAGAACGCATTATTTACAGGTATTATTCAAAGTAGTTTGCAGTGAGGCAGTGAGATAAGAGATCGCGAACGGTCCAACAACGCACGTATTGTAAACACCTAATTCGAAGGTTTTATAGTGTTTTACTTAGGTATACTTAGTGTACTTTTGGACCATACATGCGAAGTCTTTTTTATAATAATATGCAAGGAAAAACATGTTAATGTAAAGAAACGAATATGCATAGATACAGTTTTTCGTGGTTTATTGTCATTATTATTGTAACGACTAAAAGTTGGGTGACGTGTGAAATCTCACAAAGAGGAGATCCCTCTTCTCTTACTTCATTTATTGTGACACCCATTGTAAATCTATACGAGACTAGCAAAGCGGTGCCGACTGTGTATCGTAAACTAAAGAATTTTGTAGTTTCGCCTGTAGACATTTTACGGGGTCAGTTGACGCAATTTGTGCAAAATTTTGTATCCAGTCCTCCTGATCCATTGGACAAAGAACAAGAAAGAAGTATAATCACGCCCCCCAGTATATTCCCTACAGGGCAAAATTATTTCACTGACAAACAGAAGATAAATCAAAGTTTAATGCCAGTCGCCAACGCGAACTTTGTAACACAACCATCATATGTGACAAATTGGGGTGCACCGACACATACTGTGCAATTAACAACACCGATACTAAATAGTGCTAATAATGTTGACTATTATGGAATTAATCATGGAGCTTCCACGCCGATTACTTCTTCTTACGATTTGAGGACTAGTAGAATGTATGAAGAGAATTATACGCCTAACGTTGATGCTGCTGTTAATGACTTCATGCAAGCTATGGATCGATTAGAACATAAGTTTTATGAAGTAAGTACACACAATTATTATTTAACTAGCTTTTCCCTACGTCTCATAAACTTAATATGTCAACAATGTCAGCCAAATTGGGTGAGTATATTAAAGTAACAATTATACATACGTGCTCACAAAACTTTCTTTGTTTCCTTTAGGTATTATATTAGTACCTATGATAACATTTTTCCTAAGCCGGGAGTTAAACGAGTACTAGGTGACGGTGGGGTGCGCCCAGCCGCTTACCTGGCTGGAGCCCGATGGTGCAACACGTTAAAAGGACTCCGGTTGCGTTCCTTTGGAGATCCCAGAGTCCTCTAGTAGGTTTCTCCCTCGAAAACAAAAATAGGTACTGTTACGGCATTATAGCATCGCTAACATTTTAAGGATCAAATTTTGAAAAGTAGTAATAAATATTAAATTATGAAAAAAAAGTCATTGTATAGTTCTCATACTACGCCTTAACTAACCTATTCTTCGACAGTTAGTAGGTACCTACTTCGATTGAGTCTAGTTCACAACCTTAATTTTAAAACCTAGACACTTAGTTTACGCTTTAGTGAATATGCTTTCGACTAACAAACGCTTAATAT
Organism: Cecropterus dorantes dorantes; assembly: GCA_018249915.1. Classification (NCBI taxonomy): domain Eukaryota; kingdom Metazoa; phylum Arthropoda; class Insecta; order Lepidoptera; family Hesperiidae; genus Cecropterus; species Cecropterus dorantes. The sequence goes on from DWLI01000252.1 coordinate 2,801, forward strand.
CAGGTTATAATTATGATTTGGCACCGTATTTGTTAATAACAGATGCATTGTCAATAATATGGTAAATTGCGGTTATCTGGGTATCACCGATGTATGATAAAAGATACATTTATGGCCAGTTTAGGGGCGTAACCCTATTATGAGTTTATTGACAATTTTATCGGTGTGTTGGTATTTGTACATAAATGGAAGAAATTCAATAGGACATACGCAGACAGATAAACATTGGTGTCTATTTTGTGCCCTGAAAAAGTAGAAGACTGTGGTGCCGTCAAAAGTTTTCCAACCATCTTAAGGGCAGTTTTTTTACTTGTCAATATTTGATATACACTACAAAACACCTACATAATATTTTATTTTGATATTGAAGTAGCAAACAAGCATGCAACCCCCCTGATCGTAAGCGAACACTACCGCCAGTAGACATCTGTAAGCAACTTCATATAGAACAGGGGCTCTAATTAAAGTCAATCGCAAATGCTATCGCTATTCCCGAGGGTTAAGAAGGTCGCCTCATATTTAAGTTAGCCTGCATAAACTCGAGACTTCCACCGAAGCGCAAGAACTGCTTCGAAATAGAAAAAGGTGTGGCAGTAGTACTTCCCGGGGCGAATCATGTTCTGTTATCTTGTATGAAAGTAACAATAAGTAAAATGCCAAAGTAATAATTATTCCAGACCACTTTTCGCAAGTTTTTGTCGATAAGTCCTCCGCAGCGACAGGAGAATGGAATATCTTTTGCACAATCTGGATTGTTTCTGTATTTACAATTAGTGACTCTCTGTACTGAATCAGATGCAGAAGTGACTATGGAGATCATACAATCATTGGGATTGAAAACTTCTTGCGAGGTAAGAATAATAAGAAAAATGTTTTGCAATCTACAACATTAATTCAATCATATAGGTATGTTATAACTGCTCAAAGTATATCAAATTCGTTTGCCATGCCTGTCGTATAAAATGAAAATAGATTTATATTCTTATGTTATTTCATTTGTTACATGTAACAATGGTTTTCATCCGATAATGTTACCGATAATGACATAGTTTTTTTACAGTTTAATATAATCTGTAGTGAATCTAAAAAAACTTTAAAAAGTAAAAAAAAACCTTGAATTGCTGTCTTGGGCATCGCACCTAAAAATGTGATAAGTTATGGTCCATATATCAAAAATCAAAATCAAATTCAAAAATCTCTTTATTCATTTTAAAACAATTCTTAATACTAGTGGCAAGGGCCCCTGTACTAGGTCGTGTACCTGTGTTACTGGGTACCCCGCTCTTATACATAGACAATGAATAGTAATTATGTATAATAAGTTTTTTGAATACTCAAATAATACATAATGTAATAGTGTGTTAGCTTTGCGCGCGTGAATATTTCCATGTAAGTGTGTTTACGTGTGTGATGTGCATGTGTGTATTTAAGGGTGTGCATGCATGTACGTTCATGTTCAATTGTTCCTGTTCGTCCAGACTCAAAAGCTGGCGGCATACATTTTTCAGGAATAACTTATTTATTTATTTACTTTTAGAAACACCTTAAACTAAGGGTTACAAGGGTAAATTTAATGCCTTATGGCATTCTCTGCCAGTCAACCCTGATTAAAAACGTGTAACTGCCTAGTAAGAAACTAGTGAGGCAAAACAATTTATACTTTAGTAATCCTACTTAATACCAATATCAAACAGGAGCAAGTGCGAGTAATCAAGAATTTAATATCAATTTTACCGATATCAAGCAATTTTTTGAAGTTCCGTTGGTCGGCGAGACTGGTTTTGGGGACACAGCTCACGATTAGCGAAAATTTTGTTATGAATACAGCTCCAGCATTAAACGTTCACCTGGACCGTATTAATAATATTAACAATCCAGAGGAACTCACCATCCGCCTAAACAACATGGTACGTAAAAGTAGCAATTAAAGTTTTTACTAAAAATGATTTTACCTACTCGGACCTAATTATATCTACTTACGATTTCAAATTACTATCTGAAAAGAAGACGTCGAAAATTATTGCACTACAAAATTACTTTGTTAAAACTTAGAAGAACAATAAACTATATTTCAAGAGTTCAACGTTCTTTTAAGTAACGATATGAATTCGATGGACAAACTCACCTTATCCATGTACCTACTTCCAAAAAATCCGAGAATTTGTTACAAAGATACTACATATTTCTCTAAGTTACATAAAAGGTTATGGTTAGGTATATAAAACTTTATATCGGTGTTAACCTGATTAGCTCGCTGTGCTCGTAAATTTAATACAATTCAATTGGATTATTTAACCTCAAACATATACCTACCTGGTAGCAATAGACTGAATGATTTTTTTAACACAATGCACAATTAATTGAAGATGAAGAGGAAAAATCTTCAAAATCTAACGATTACGATGTTTGTTATATCATTGAGCTATGACAGTTATACATACAAATTAATATATTTTTTATGATAGTTAATAGATTAAACAAAGGATAATATCTACTTCTATTAGCGTACAGCTAATAGAAATCACAATGATAACGAGTTGATCATATACCTAATAGATAAGCATTACAACAATTTACATTATGAGTAACAAGAAAAGCGTTTATAGGTATGGGATTCTAGAAAAAATATAAAGGCAGCGTTCAATTTTCAAATAGCAATTCTTTGGAAAATACCATTTTAACCTTATTTGTATCTATACTAATATTATAAAGCAGTAGGGTTTGTTTGGTTGGACGGGCTAATCTCAGGAAATACTGTTTCGAATTGAAAAAATATTTTTGTGTTGAGTAGTAAATTTATCGAGGAAGGCTATCACATCACGCTTATTTAGCAGCGCGTGAAACCTTGAGGCACAGCTAGTATTTTATAATATCTTTACATATTTGTATTTTATTACTTTTGAATGAAATTAGTCATATGAAAATGGAATTATTTAATTACAATTACGATTAAAAGTGCAAAGCTTGTAACTAGAAAACGACATGAAAATGTCTAAACAGATTTATTTAAATTCTAGCTAGCTATAAAACAAAATTGGTTCCTCGAATTAGCAGCTACGATGTCACAGAGATTAAAATCTTTTTTGCGTAGCGACTTAAAATGAACTTAATTTCTTAAACAAAGATTTTGTAAACCTCTAAAATTGTTAGGTAGCAAAAGATTCTGATGGCGCGATGCACAACACTTTCGAGGAAGACGAATTATCAAACGGTATTTGCGCAGTGTGGCTCACGACGTTGTACATGCGCGCGCGCTGGCTCTCCGCCCCCACGGTGCTCAACGGCTCCCGGCCCTTCTATGATGGAGACGCATCACCACGCACGGTGCGCATGATCAGAATAAACGACGAAATGCGATACGCTAGTTTAGATGAATGGGGTGCAGAGGTAAATAACGTTCACTCATGTATTATAAAATTTATTTAAGAAAAACTCTAACAATGGCTTATATTTAAACATTGAATGTGATTAAAATAAATGCGGAGGTATACATACAAAGTCAATATGTTTAGTTTCTATGAGTATCCTATCTACACACTTACCAGAGGTATGTTAAACGATCTTTGTCCCACTTTTTTTAAATGTTCCATATTATCTTAACTAAATTTATGATATTAATTTATTTGCATCGATGCATCTACAACTTAAACGTTAGTGAACTATAAAAATGATGAATTTACACTGGTGAAACTTCATATTATTATATATTATCATACTTATCTTAACTTTTCTAAATCTAAATAGTTCCTGTAATCCTGAATTCAAAAACCTCAAAATAAGTATCGGGAATACATATTTTTATTTTTAAATTGAAAAAGAAATACTGTTTGACATAACACGTCAGGGAAATACCTCGAGTATTGCCATCGCAAATTACATGGTTGCCACTGCAAATGAAGGCTAATTATGCCCTAATTTATTCGACTTAACAGCACAGTGTAATGCGTACTCAGTGCAATAGGTAAAACTTAGATAAAACATACATTACAAAAAATATGAACATAAACTAACACAATTTAACAGAAATTGGATATCTGCGAAAAATATAGATAAAGATACTTACATTTTTTAAATGTACAGTACAGTTGTACGTTATACAATATGAGTAGGTATTATAAAGCAATGTTTCACACATTAATCGTCTACAGGGATATAACTACCAAGTAGGACAATGTACACTATAAGTGAAATGACGAATACCAAGCTATTCAATATATTAGCGAATTTTATCCAGTCCGATGGGTCGCGCGATCTTTCGCTATCAATAGGGGAATCATCCGTCAGAGTTTTACCATCGGTAATATCGCTTGGATCGAATTCTGTGAAAACAACGTATTTGCCGGGACCGCTACTAACTAATCTATTCACTGTGGTCAACCACGAAGGAGGTGGCATTGCTCGTCGCCGTAAAGCCATCAACATTAGTGTCACCAAAATCGCTACCAACGTCATAATCATGGAGTCACGCACGAATAAAAGTATTATTGGTGTATCGGAGCTATGTTTAGGAATATCGTTTCCTATCTCAGTTAAAAATAAGAAATGACCAAAAAGGCTGAAGCAAACCATTATAAGTCTGGTGTTATCTTTAATATCCAGCAGTAAAGACGTAAGTGTCAGCATAACAATTACAATAGACGGGATGACGACGACGGCTGCCGGGCCTGCTGCTTCTCTTTTTAACATGAAGGTGTACTTGAGCATCGGATACGATGTGTTAGGACAGCAGCTGTAGGAACCCGGTAAGCGGTCTTTTACTACCTTCAACAAATTCCAGCCGGGCCCGTTCTGGTAATCGTCTAATACGACAGCCTTGTTCTTGTAGAATGTAAAATTTATTTGCTCACCCGTGTGCATCCATGCTCCAAAATACATCGTGCAATTTTGCGAATCGTACGGCCAGCGTCGCAGGGAGGTTCTACAAATTCCAGAGTGTGCCATATGAGGTACACAAGTTACGGTCCCGTCGCTTGCCACCAGGCAAGTCGTATATATAGAATCCGATTGATATATGGAAGCATCTGCATTGAATAGCGCCATTCGCGGTGTCCATATTTCATGACTCTCCATTTGAGTCTCTTTGATATCGCCGTAATCTGAAGGTTTCCATGTTAGAAATTCATCTTTCCAAGTCAACGCTACCCAGCTGTGAAGATTGAACGTTTCTTCTAGTGAATCAAAACTAATGTATTTCAGTGCAAATCGAACTTTAACAGTTACCGCACTCTTGTGGTCTTTCACTGGACGAAAATCAGAATGGTAGGCGCAAAGTAAATCTTCGTGCAATCTACCTTCATCGTGAGTTGCACTTTGTCGGTCTGGAGGACAACCAGAGACAAAAACGAGATAACACACTACTATTAAAGTGACTGTTGGACCGTTCAGCGTCATTGTTGAGGACTGAATAACCTATTCGTAATAAGCACAATGTTTGATACCTTTTAACAATCCGCCCCCACGATAACCTAATACCATATGGAATAGCTATCAACAATAGATATTTAATACGTGTCTGATATCAATTAAACAAATGTTTTATGTGTATAAATAATAGAACAGAGATATTTTGTAATAAGTAACTACATGTCTATTTAATTATTTAAATTATGAGTGCGGACGTTTTATAAATTATACAAATTATAGGTATATCTCCTCCTATATAAATTATATCCTAAAAAATATTAAGATCTAATATCAAGAGTGGTTGTAGATAACTTTACATACTAGTCATTTATGTCAATCAATCTTTATTTTTTATTATTACAGGCAATAGAAATTCGATATGCAATACCGGATCTTAGTCTTCTCTTACTGATTCCACGCGGCCGATCACTGCAAAACGTAGCAAATAAGGTTTCGAAAGAAAATCTTCAATCGGTCTACAAGAAGATGTATTCAAAGCGCGTAGCAGTAACATTACCAATATACACATTAAGAATGACGCTATTGCTGCCAGGAAAACTTGAAACGGTAAGAATACACTCTTATAGACATCTCAGTATAATTTATGTATCAAAAAGGTAATTCGTTTTTAAAAAGTATTTAACTAATGAGTAAGTAATCGTAGTTATATGAGCCCCGTAGCCCGGATCTGCCACTGCCCATGATAAATTTGGGGACATTAATTATTTAAAACATTTAGAGGGGAGTGTCCGTCAGATCTCATCCAGTCTCACTTTGGGGGAGAGGAAACGGTTTCGGCAAATATCACGTATATTTTTTCTGCAACAAATCTTCTAAAACCAATTAAGTAAAGTAAACCATGTTGTTTTGTTAATTTTTAACATGCGTTTGGGGAACAGGCAAATCTCACTGCATTTCATCAAGAGGAGAAAGGGAGTCGATCCCCCCCAATTTGGATGTACGCCTCCTTCGTAAAAATAAGGTTAATTCGTAACACACCTTAATAAGTTTTACTTTCAATACACGAGATTTCCTCTGGGTAAGCTTATTGTCCCAAAACCTATATGCCTTATGAGCATTATGAGTAAATAAGAAGGAAATAGATACATACACGTATATTTTATTATTATCAAAAATTTTCAGATGGGAATATCACGATTAATACAATCGAAAAATGACAGTAATTGTAATAAGTTAAAGCTTTCTCACGCAGTTCAACAGATCATGTTCTGGGCGGAAGCGGGCCGTAATGCTTTTAAGGACGATGGTATTTTTATATTATTTATTATACCTATGTTAAATGGCCCTGATGTTAAATGGCCATCAATAATGTCGGGCATGGACATCTGTAATGAATCTCAGTTAGAATCAGAGACCTGCTACTAATCGGTCAGTCTAAGGTGCGTTGCTACCCCTGATAATTAAATTACAAGTGTTGTAAACTTTTTCTCCCTTACCACACCGTTCCAACCAAAAAGCCGCGTTTAATATTGTTATTAGGATGAAACCGATGTGGTATGGTCAAGGCCATGGTGTGCTCTGGAGACTATACTCGGAGCAAGAAGGACTATATCACCTTCTATTGTGTACTTACATAAAATTTCCAGAGGCATTCCTCTGGAACACTAGGAACTCTGGAATACTAGGTTAATCCAGTTGGCACCTAATAATAACAGCAGATGGTCAGAGGATCTTGTTGAAACGGAGCATAAAATGTATTGCTACCTCTAAACGTGGAGTGTCTTTCAACTTACAGCATAGGTGTGGTGGATTTGATTAAAACTATTTCATAATTTACTTTTATAGCGGACACAACTTTATGATAAAATAGCAATTATTAGAGAAGTTCTAAATCCAGTTTATATTAATTAGAGTGATGTTATACACAATCTGTTTTACTCATAAATTATAACTATTATTAATTTGTTTCTTCGTTTCCTTCGGGTACTTTAATATGTATTAAAGTACCCGGGTATTATATATGTATGTATGTATTATATTAGTCGGTATAATATACTCGTACTTTGGTACACCTTCACTCTGTATCTATGGTATCCGAAATTCTTTCTTTTAACAAAATAAAGGCTATGTGGAACAGATCGCTATTTTAGTGATAAGACCAGTTTTTTAAACTTTAAATAATGTGTCTGAAAAACAATTCATTTATAAGCATAACAAATAAAAGTATATAAAAACAAGATTTTTCACCTGAAGACCTATCTTCAGCGTTAACATAATGATTTTTATTAACCTTCACAATGTGTCAATGTTGATCGTTGACGTTAGCAAGTGTGCGCTGTCAAACATCTAGCCTTAAAAGTTCGGTTAAGTAGTGATGAGTGTCAGATCGTTAATTGTATTTTAAAATCGTTGGATTGGAATCTAGACCTAATAGTACATTACTACGATATCACTTTTTAGGTAAGGTTTATTTAATAATTCGATGTGTCATCCGGGTTGGTTGCATAAAATAACCATAAAGCAAGAATACTGCAATAAACTACTCCCATATGAAGGCATTAATATGCAGAAAAAGGTACCCAAATACTTTAAGCTATAGTTTTAAAATACCGCCATGACCACAATAATGACATATTAGTCTGTTATTATTAAATAAACTCAAATTTATTGCAACGTTCATTTTAGAGAATTGGTATGATTAATGCCGCAATCCCATGAACTCCATTAGAAAACTCAAGCGATCGAACCAGTTTTTTTGTAACTTGGGCGGAGTCGGAGAATATCCAGTAACTATAAATGCTTAACAGATATGCAAAAAATCCTTAATTTATTCTTAACACGTGAACAAGATCATATATATGTACATAATAAAATGCTCAAATGTAAATTTGTAGTACCGGATTGCACATAACTAATATTTATTACTGTCTGTTCTATCTTCTTTTTCTTTAGTCTACCGTTCCCACATTCTTACAAGCAATCATATTTCACTATATAAAGTCACCTTAATGATTAGTAGAATGCATGAAGTCATACTCGCAATAGACCGATCTCTAAAATAATCTAATTATTTTAAATTTTATTTTAAATCAATAATACTGTTCTTTCTATCATATTCACCAACAACTATCCCACTACTGGGTAGGAGTGTCCTCCCAAAATGGTAAGAATCAGCCCCTAGTCCATCATGCCAAACTCCTATAACTTCAAAAATTTGATATGAGTGCTCGGTATTTGAACTCTGAAAGCCCGGCGATAGTGGCCGGAGTTAATGCCACTAAGTTATCCCTACCTATTATTAATGTTTTTATTCACATATAATGCAAAGGATAAACTACTAAAACTAAAATAATTTAATTGCGGAAGAAGGTTCATTTCATCATGTAGACATCTTTTAAAAATGTTTCTTTTTTTATATATATATTTTTATTGTTATAGGTACTCTGCGTGTACGAAGTCGCGGGCAATAGCTAGTGAATAAAATTAACCAGTATTTATAAAAAATAGTAGACGGTTTCATTATTCTCATCATTAATGCGAATAAGTTTATGACATTCTTATACATTTTTATCATGTCCGCTAGGCGCTACGCATGACTCATTCTTTGCTACGAAAATAATTATATCAGCTAGTAATAACACCGCGTGTAATTGATCGCTACTGTGACATACGTAGGTACATTAATAGAATATACTACGCCGTAGTACCTCAACATTGATATTTCAAGTAGAAGTCATGATGTTATTCTGAAAGCCGAGAGAGTCCGTAGCACGTGCAAGATTTAGCATGAACTTCAACCAAAATTTTCCTGGAGTTATCGGACTACAAAAAGATGCAAATAAAATGCAAAAACATACTTAGTATTACAAATGTCCATAAACGACGGAGACTTATTTCTATCAGTCCGCCTGCCTTTTCGTCTAGGTATAATATGGTATATAAATATAGGCCCAGATTATTACACAGCACTGGCAATATTTTAGTCTAAGTGTAGTTAAATGACGGTGTTACTTCCACAGCTTACGCCAGGGGGCACGGATACGCTTGCACATTCTTTTCACTGTACCCTGGGAAGGCAGTTTATTACTGCTAAACAGTATCAAGTCACGGAATGAATGTTTCCCAACTCTTAATAATAGTACATAATTAATTCAATTAATGATTTTTTCATAACATGCATGTAGATTATTCAACATTACTCGTCAACGTCCTGCGAATTATAGAGCAAAATAGGAAATCAACTCTGAACTACATGATTAATTTTTTAATCATTTTACACATTAGTTTCGGATACGCCACATTAAGGGTAATAAATAAAACATAATTTCTACCGGTTTCGTACTTATCTATATTAAGAGATCTGGCTTATAGTTATTGAACAAACATCTCCCGGTTCCATAAAATTCTGGTTTACAAAAACGTTGGCGAACGTTTTGAAACATCGTTAATTTATTTGATTTTCTATTTGTGTGTGTGGCGTAATAAAGATAAGACAGAGCTTTTACAAACAAGATTACTTACACAATATTATGCTAAAATAGCACCTGCATGTCATACATACTTAATTGTAGAGTTGACAGAAATCTATGTGGTCCGACTTCGAAAACGACCACTACACGCATTCTACGTTTATAACATAATTAATAATATTGATAACTATAGTATAAATCTTTTGATTTGAAGGAAATAGTAGGGGAAGCGCTCAGAAGGAGATTTGAACTAAGAGTTACAAAATAGTCCTCAGAGTTAGCAACGCATCTGTGGCCAACCTCATCAAGAAATGCTCTTATCCTATTTGGTTTTTAATATATAGTTATACTAGTGATTTTTATATATATAGTTTTTATTAGAATAAATTTCTTATGGGTGAAAATTTCCTTTTGCTACCAGATGCAAAGGCATTCATGTTTGATACTATGATATAAAAAATAAGTATAAAAATCAAAAGCCTCATTTTGATCGTGCAATGTTTGTTGATTGTTGTCTCATTAAAATGTATGTAATAGGTACGTTAATAAACACTAATGACGAAAAGACGAAATAAACACTAATGAAACAATAAATAAGTATACTAAATTCGAAATTAAAAAAAAATACAATTTCTACATTTACATTACTTAAAGTACGTATGTGAGTGCTTTATAGCTTGACTAAATCTCAGTAGCACATTGCACGCTATTCTCATCGCTAATCTCATTTGTTTAAAAACATTAAATATCGTGTAATAAAAAGCAAAAAGGTAGATAAAATTATAAAAAAAAAAATAACAAAACCAGAAGTAATATTCCAGGTCGTTGACACACTCAAAATCGGATAACTTAGTCGTCTGGTGAAGAAAGCGCATTAAAATAAGTTACATAATGATATCCTTACTACTTGTATACTGATGTATATGACAAGTTAGTTTGAACTCCTGAAAGGTAGATGACACTACAATTTGACAGGTATAATTATGACCGATTCATCTCTATCAATTTTCGTAAATTATGATATATTATCGTAGAATTAATAAAGAAGATTGAACAGTAAAAAGATGTGAGCGTCTTATACTTTTTACTCTGCAAGAAAAAAATCTGTTAATGTATAAATGGCACTCCCAGACACTCCCAGACAAAAACTCGTAGATAAAAATAAAGCTCATTTCGAAACAAATGTTATTATTATGTATCTACTATCTGAGCCCCGCGGTTATACCCGGGTTTAAAAAAATATCTTACAGTAAAAATAAAATAGTTACATATACCCAGGATTTTAAACCTTATACAATTTTTACGAAAAAGCATTGGTTCAGAGAGGACTGATACCAACTGACATGTGCGGCAATGACTATGACTGCGTAAGCGTAGGCCGCGCGCAGATTTATAGGTAACATTTTTTCCCGTCCGGAATCCCGTTCTGTTTGAGTCCAGTGTTTTCAGAGATCAGCCAGAACAAACAGACATACAAAGTTATATATATAAGTGTATAAGTATCATATGTGTATATATATACTATTTGACGTTAAAATTTATGAATAGTGTAATTAGCGTTTTTCATATAAATGCGTTATTATTATTATAGATTTAATCACTACCCTTCAATCATGGCTTCTTCTCCATGTAAAGCCAGATATCAAAATATTTTGAAGGGACATATTAGTTCAATACATATATGCATTTGCATATTTTCTCTTGTAGTTGTATACATATATACATATATGTTTTATCTATCTATATTAAAACTAATTAAAACTAGGTTTTAGTATATGTATTCCTGAGTTATAGACAGTCACTTTTACTTTATACCTGTCGTTAATATAGTAGATGTGTAGAGACTATAAATTCAATTGTTTTTAATCAATATTAAGCAGTCTTTACATATAACAATTAATTTCACATTAGTTCTAATGATGGTTCAGTTCAAATATAAACGCGTGGATATTGACAAAAATAATGTACAATTTGTTGAAATATAGTAGAACAAATATTAAAAATACATTTGTTTGTAATCTTCTTTTTGAGATCCGTATTCATAAGGTAAAAAGGAACCCTTTAACTTAGCCTCCGCTGTTGCTTGAACGATGCTATGATACCAAATACCTAATAAATATATAAAAATGAAAATTGGGAAAATATCAAAGTTAGTAGAATAGTTGGTATTACATCCAAATTTGATAAAAAATGATCAAATTCGACTCACACTAAGCCAATTCATAAAAGATCCGGATTTATTTCACTTGATTAGAATGTTGAACAAGGCAAAGTTGTTACTAAATATTTAAGCTAACAAGAGCTTGGAGTTATCAACCTCTACTATTATTAAATTTGATGAGTATAAGTAGTAGTCAAAAGATAATTTACCGATCAATTTTAAAATTAATTTAAGTCTATTCAAACCTTTGACAGCTACATGTAAGGTGTTGTATAATAGACAATAATAGTCCAATGCAAAAAATATGTTTCTATACGTAATCTTGGCCGTGAACTTTGTGTTGTGTCCACCATCCCAGTCATTTGAGCCCAGGTTTCTAGCAAGAATTATTCGCCTAAGTAAACATCGAAAATCAAGTCCTAATCCAAACTATTAATAGGTATTATATTTCATCCGAATGTATTATTTTTCATTCAAAATTACTTACTCCAATATAAAACTTTTTTTTTAAGATGAAGTGGCAATCGAGCATGCTGTCCACCTGATTAAAAGTGGACAACACCAACCATAGATATCTGAAAGCAGCTCTTCTATGTACTAAGATGATGGCCTTATATAAAAGTAAGCCAGCAACTATAACATTCCACCGAACCCTCCCGCTATACCTATTTCCGCACCTATTAAAAATAGGTGCGGTGATACCTTTAAGATCGATCCATACTTGTTCTACCACGTTCTATTTATATTTTATAACGATAACAAACAAAAACCAGTAAACGAGACTGGGATTAGTATTCATAAACGACCAAACAACCAGATTAGTAACATATTCTACAACAGTAAAGAACAATCCAAAGAAACCAAGGCTTGACATATTTTATTTTGCTCTTATTTTACAAAACTGGCATCACTCTTTAACTAAAGTGTAATAATATCTGCACCTATTTAAATTGATTATAATAAAATGTGGCATCCAAATTTATAGCTAAGCTTTACAGATGTAACTAATTAATTTTATATGATCCTAAGAATTAAACAAACATTTATGTGAATAATATAGAGTTCTTCGACCTTAAGAAATACACACCCGTGATAGTTGTCTGTTTTTAGGAAAATAAATTTAAATTAATCAAGATCATTTTGGATAAATCCTGAATTAACGGATATCGTGTAATATAATATCCACAAAGTATTTAATAAGTGTATAGTAGGTACTACGGTATTAACATCACGATTGTCGCTTCCAACGAGTCATATGCACTTCTTTGTTCCCGTTTAAAGAATGTACATTCAAACTTAGTCCACAAGGTTAATGGTTAACTCCTAAGGTTAACGATGACATCTATGGTCGACCTCAGGATGTTAACCTTACTTGGGATTGATTGAAGATGCCCAATGGTGGCATATACCACGACCATCAGATAGACTGTATGCTTATTAGCTTATTTAACGATGTAAAAAGTTAGAATTAAGTATTAAAGTTATTTGTAGAGTTTTTGGTCTAATCGTTACAGCACCACTATCTTTACTCCTAGAGAATATCAACAATTTGGGCAGGCGGCTCTTAGCCTGAACAGCGATTTGCATGGCGACCGATCATCATACCGATCTAACCACAGGGATTCCGGATTTAACAGTCTCCTCCACTTTCCCGCACTGACTACTGTGGTGTAATTTGATTATTTTCTAATTTTAAATGTACACAACTAAGTAAAAGACAAATCCAAAATTAGTGATTACAGATATCTGTGACGACGATACTGAAAATCCTATTGTGGTTTTCTGAAAGCCTCATTTCGTGTTTACAGTAATTATGTTGGATGGCTGGTAACGTTTTTCTAGTAGACGAGGCTTCATTATTTGTATGTTTTGTTGTCCATAAATTATTTCTATGTTTGTTTTATTTTATAGAATAAATTTTCGCTCCCTACCCATTCTTCTCTTCATTCAACATTTACGTGCACCTTGAGGTTATCTGGAAGAAATCACTGAAAAGTAAATAGAAATTATGTTATATTCATTTTATGTTATTATAGTATGCAAATAGCATTAAATACATACGTATTGTTAAAAAAATTAGATGAGTATCTGTAAATGTTATGTTTGTGTATTTCTATTCGTATGTTTCTATTTACATGATTTCTACATACATTTTGAATTATTTGTTATCCTACTGACCTTTGCAAGAAGCTAAATCATATAATTTAGTTTCATTTTAACTATACGCAAGCTACGGAATTCAAGTAAAATTCGGATTAGGTGATCTATTTTTTTATATAGCCTTAATAAATTCATGGCAGTTGAATATGTATGGAATCTTCGTTTGACATTGAATTAATAATAGTACCATAAATTCTGTTACCGATATAAAACTGATATTATTAAGGAAAACATTTTGATCTTGTTTTTTTGTTCATTTACGTACTATACTGCGTGACACGTCAATTTAAAATTATTGATTAAATATTATAATTAATAATAATAAATAGTTCAGTAATATATAGTAAATTAAAGCAATAGCGAATATAATTTTGAACCGACACTCTATGAAGGCCACTAGACGCATCCGCATATTTTTTTTATAAAATAAAATTACAATAGAAAGCTACAAAACAAGAAGTAGAATACTAGAAAAATGAAAATTCTCAAAGTAATTTTACATATTGGAATTTTAATAAGGTAAAGATATAATTTTTAGCTTTTTAGTTTTTATTGCACCATAAAATTTGCGACACGCGAGTGGGTATATAGTACCTACGAGACAAAATGTACAAGATCAATTTACAACTCTAGTACTCATACCGCTATCGTTACCAAAAAGACTTACAGAATTTGCACTTACGAGTGTTACCCATACTCGTAAGTGCAAATTCTGTAAGTGTTCGATGTATTCAAATATTTAAAAAAATGAAAGGAAGGTTTTTAGCCGCGAAATAAAACTAATTACTGTTAATTTTTTTTAATCTGAATGAAGGATTGTATAAATCATACATATAGACAAGACATTCTGAAATTGTAGACTATAAAAAATCGGTAATGAATTGATAAATTTCACTCTATTGTTCAATGCGTAATTTCAAGTTGACAGAATCCTATTATTTTATTATTTAACTTAGAATCTTTTGTAGTTTAACTCAAGAGGTACCATCACCACACCTAAAGCTACCTAATAAAATAGTGTTAAGCGCTGTTCTCTACCGGTTGAAAGGTTATCATAGGGCAAACATACTTTTCCGAGACATTTCAACTTAGTTATCAAAGGCGGCAACACATCGTTAGCCAAGCTCAGGTTAAAATTATAATCTTGTCTAGATTTGACTACAGGCGCATTCCAATCAGATAACCTGCATGCTCGTTCGCTACTTTTATATTAAAAAAAAACCATAACAATTAATCTCCATGGGTCTGTAAAGTGTATAAAAACAAATTCAGTGTATGAATCACGAATATAACCTTTTAATAACAGTTTGATGTGATTTAATGAGGCGGTCTTTCGAATGTGTTATTCGTACGCACTTTGCTCCTTACGGGCCTCGCTTGGATAGGTTATTTTAATTAACAAATCCATTGTAATAAATGCCATTTTCGTGTTTCGTTTCAAAGGGTGCGAATATGTTCTATGAAGCTTATACAAAGGGCTACTTATAGTTAGGCTTTACGATTATTTCATTTTATATTATTTTAGTTATTATTATAAATACCTGAAATGTTCACTTATTTTATGCACATTCACAGCAAACTAAGCCCATCCACAACCGAACAACACTACAAATTAATTTTAAAAGTACCACCTAGCTATTACAAAAAGGCTCAAACCTAAAGTATATGGACAGATTTTTACTATAATCAGATTTATGTACCTAAATAGCATACTGTCTATTATTTTATATTTTTTGCAAAATTTTAACGTATAATAAAGTGTACATAAATGAATTAATTAAATATATATTACGTTTTGAAATCCAGTAAAAAAAATATATTTGAATAATATTAAAAAGCTGAAGAAACTGTCGGGCTTCAAAATCTTTTTAAATTCGATAGGCCATCTAATGGGATAATTTTTATTTCGATTTTATCAAAATGGGTAATGTAAAACTTATTATTTCAAAGTTTATTTCAGTTATTCTTATAAGATTTAATATTACTCGGATTTTCATTATCCGAGTAATAATTATCATAAAATAATAAAGTTCAGGATTGAACGCCATTCTGAATAGGTACCCATGCCACATTAAGATTTATTTGCTTATATTTTAAAAGTCAAGGTTACATATTTACCCAAAAGGATCTGAATACATATTTAAAATTTAAGTATAACTATAAAAGAATTTAAGCATTCAATCCTTCTATAATGTAGATATGTTTTATGTTTATCTGTTATTTATAACATAATTATCATATTTGCAGTATATAGGTACCTACTTATAACATGTCAACTATATACATTTTAATTTAAAATAATTTAAATAAAAAACCTAATATGTAACTTAGCCTTTTTGAGGATGATCATGACGAATAAGGCTATCTTAAAAGTCAATATAATGGTAACATAATCAAGTTCCTGGCCCATAAAATTATATGCTAACAAAATACAGAAACTTCGTTAAAATAACAAGGTAAACTTGTGAACTTCCAAAATTTATTGTTAATTATTATGTCCGATTAATAATATCATTACTGTAAAAAGAAACAAGTTTATATAAAACAACCGTTAAATCTGTTAGACGTAAATATAATAAATATTGGTGAAGTATAATGAAATAAGAGTAATCGATTTACATTAAAGTATATCCAAATGTCTTGCTATTAATACATTAAATACAGTGAATCATCGACAAATTGATCCTTACATTATCTCAATCGACAATTAACATCCTGTGAATTATCTTATAGCAAAATTACAAAATTGTGATATAGGAATGATAGTTACACTAGGTGATTTGAAATGGAACACGGTATAAATAAAAATGGCCTATAATATTATACTACATTATTAATAATACAAATATTTAAAAAAATATTACAGAAATGTACCCAAAGAGTGATTCATATTTAGTACAATTTCTGTAAAACGAAGGTACTAATTTAAAGTTTATACCATTTTTGTTGGTACCTAAGTAAGTCGCAACAAATCCAGTATTATGTATGTACTAGGAGTTTATCATTTCCCCACGTTAAAAAGATGTAAAACAACTTTAATCTGTAATAACTTTGAGATAGCGATTTTAAAAACACAGGCGAAAATACTAAAAATTATAGAAATAACCAATCTCATTATGTACCTGCAAATATATTTCTACAAACACCCGATAATAATTTTTTAGTGTAACTATTGGTAAGTATATGGTTTGAATGGTTGGTGTATGTTAGCACGATTTCAGTTTTAGTATAAGAATATCCAGTTAAAATTTATTCTTTTTAAATACTTGGCTCTCAGTAAACATCATCCCAACGCCAATACCTAAAACATATTAAAAAAAAATGGAAAATTAACAAAAACAATCATAGTACCAAATATACATACCGAAAATGATAAATACACATTTTTGCTATAAACTTTATCACAAAGAAGTTTTTAAATAACTTCCTTGCTTTTTTCCAAAATTTTTAAATATGAATTTTACTTTTATGAGTAACAGTATACGCATTTACATAATTTTGCTACCGTTGAAAAGGGTTTGGACAAAAAGAAAAAGAATAAAATCGATATCAACAAATATTAAATCGGCAGTAAGTATTGCAGAGGCAAATTCTTGGACGTTTTAAGGGATCTTTTATTTTTAAGTATTTAAGATCAACGCTCGGACTGAACCCTCATAACCGCAGTGTACCGTTAATCGCCATTATTTCAATTTGTTAATGTCTGAGGATATCAAGTCGTTGCCGTGGTTCAGAGGTCAAACAAGTTTTTTGTTACTTTTAACAAACACAAGCTTTATATAAAACGTCACACGGGAATAACCATTAGTTTTTAATTTAAAAAATGCAGCAGTTTCAATGACCCCGTATGCAAAAGATATTCTTACTGTATATTCTTTTTTTATAATATGTACGAGTAAGTAGCAAGCTAGAATGCGGTCCTGATTGTAAGTGGCCACTACTGCCCATGGACATCCGTCGACCCCAAATGAGATTAAAGTCTTACCTGAAGTTGGGCGCAGAAACTTTGCTATGCCTGAAGACTAAGTTGTGACGCCTCAGCTACGTATGTCTCCTTTGTTACACCCTTAAAACCAGAACATAGCAGCATATCACACTGCTGTTATTATGCAAAAATAGGTGTGGTGGTTGTCTGTCCTTGTAGTTCTGGAACCACAATATGTCTATAGTATCCCTTACTTAGCGCAAGAGTAGCATCTAGAATCGTCCAGCCAAGGGACCCCGGGAAGGCGGGAGGACACAAGGCAGCATGAAAGCACAGTGAGCGTAAATGCTTAACGGGAAAGAGCCCATAATGGGCATCACGCTCGGAGGACTCCGGTAACGTTCTGTTAGAAATCCCGGAGTCCTCCACGCAGCGCTGAGGATAGCCACATTTGGGTTTGAAGGTTTGAAGGTTGTAACGGGGTACAAAATAATAAAACGTACGACGAACCATAAAGAGTTCTACCAGCTTAAAACTACAAGTATATTAAAGTACCTTAGTCACCCAAAAAGTAAGTTACCAATAAATATATCATAATCTCATAATCTATGACCGTTAATTCATTTTCAGTTAAAGTTGTAAGAAGTTCACGTGTTGATATTATTATAATATTTACAATATTTCATGGTTAACTATATATAAGCTAACCTACTGGAAGTGAATTTGCTCAGTTGTTTTATTTGAAGTCATGACCATCTCATCAATTTTACAATCACCGCCCTCAGTACAAGTTTATAATGTTTCCTCAAAACAATTATAGTTTACGCTTCCGTTCATTTCAATGTACATTGCATTTTTAACCTTTCTTTTTCGACCATCGACAAAGCACAAAGACCATTTTCGTGTTTTAACAGCTTATATAGATAGTAGGTATACCGATGAACTATTCGTCCTGGTACCTACATGATCCTTACCGACAGATTGACTTAGTTTGGTTCGGTTAGCACGTTACTTCTCCCGGCGAACGGTGATGTAGTCGGTCTTGTAAAATGAACCTTATTACATATTCCCGTAGAACTATGACATGAGCCTCTCCAAAAAAGGTGCAATAATAAATATAGAGCAAAATCAGCGATGTATTGGAGATTAGTCTGGTGTTGCAAATATCCATAGACAACGGTGACTAATTACTATAACAATATATTATATGAATATAAATATAACAATATAGTAAAAAATAAAAATCGGAACAACTTCCTATTTTAAAAACAAAAAATCCGACCCATGTAACAATTAATATGAAATTCCTCAGTGTCCAATATTTCAAGAAGAATAAACGATATTTGGAGAATTAATGTTAAAAAATCAATTATTATTTCATAAGACAAGTATTTCGGAACTTGAGAACTCAGATGCGGTTACATCAATTTAGATCCCTAGGATTATCTTCGAATCCCAGAATCTCTAGCGCAAAATTAAGTGATTTTTTTCCTAGATGTCTCGCCATATTATTTTTAAATGCATTTTACATCATTAAAGAGTTGGCTGCATGTATACTAAAAATTAAAGGCTGTAATAGGTTACAAATGATTTTTTAGAGCTTAAATTCACCGGACAAAATCGAAACTTATATGTATTTGTATCTTATAGGTAAATGCAGTGTAAAGCTGCTTTTAAAACGAAATGTATTTGTGGTAAATCATGAAATTCTAACATAATTGTAAGTATACTCGTTTAAATTTAAATCACGTATACAAAATATATAGAATGTAATAACATACATTGACATAGTCCATAATAGTAGAAGCACTTCTATGATCGAAATTAGATAAGCCTCGTATCTCACACGAATTGGCTTACTGTAGGTAACATAACATTTTATTATACAGAGGTACAAGCCTGCCGTCCAACTAATAGTAAGTGGGTAATGACACCCATGTACATCTGTAACGACTTTCTAGATAAGATCAGTCTTTCCTGGAGACAACTGACTCTGACGACAAAAATGAAACGCCTCGGATAATTTTGTCTACCTTAAAACCGAAAACAGCATTGCTTAACACTCTTGCTATAAGGTAGAAGTAGGTGTCAAAGGTTCCTTAGTAATCCAACTACTAAAATTCCGATCACCTTTAAAAATTACACTAACTAACATACTTTGGCTACTGTTAACAACTCCAAATCGAACACAATTTAAAAAAAATGATTTATTATTGTTCAGTTCAATAGTTGTTTTAAAATATAAGACCTGACTTTGTATGACTCATTCTAAAAGAACCGTACCGTTACATTGTACCTTATTAAATGAGTAAGGATAATGAAATGATACGTAAAGTTCGTTAAACTGTCAGTAATTTATTTAAACCGACTGGTTTTAAAGCTGGTATAAATTATTGACCAAAAATCAACAAGGTCCTGTTCGATTGAAAAATAAAAAGCAAATACCTTTGCGTTTATGATCCGGGATTTTAAGAAACGTCGCTGTATATCCCTGAGTTTATTCGCATCCAAATTTTATCGGTTTATTGTTGCCGACCTGAACATTTAGTTAAGCTCATCAAATAAATTTTGTGCTCCCACATGCGATGCTGTAAAATATATTGGCAAGGACATCGAAAACCAATAACTCCGAACATTTTGTGATTTGGCTGCCTTGTGTAATACATGTTTCTAGATATTGCATTCTGAGGAAACGAGGACATTCATAAAATATAACAGTATGAAACTACACATAATAAAAAATACTACATTTATTGTATTAAATATTCGTTAAAACATTTCACCACTTCATCCTATTTCGAATAAATCTTAATTTATCTTAATCACTCTTGTGTAAAGAATCGTCTTTTACAATAAAATTTATTCAAAATTTGGTTGCGGTTCGATATTTGGTCGTAATCATAAAAGGGCAGCCGTTGTTTTAATACTTTAAACTTATTTTAAGCCTCGTGATGTCGATAAAACTAAGGAAGGTGAGCTCCTTTGGGTTGGAATCCGTTTTCATCGGCGATGTAGTCAACTCTGTATGTCAAGCCATCATCCCCAACGTACTCGTAGAAGCCGCTGACCCTGGTACCACCGTTCACGGTATCAACAACACCACTCTCGTCCGCGCTTATTCCATTTTCAGTCAAATATTTGTAATGGTAGCTGTTTTCATCTGCATCACTCTCTTGGGATACGATTCGGGCGTAGCGTTCGTTATATTGATCTCTATAAATGGGCACGGCGCTCAAAGGAGTGGTGTAGGTAATAGGACGAGCAGTTGAAACGACCGCTGGTGGGCGAGAGGTTACACTGGCCTCTTGTTCAATTCTGTAAACAGCAATGTTAAACATTTAATGACAGCATTAAACCATCCATTACAAATGTGTTTTGTGTCTCTTAGTAAGAATCATTAATGTTATAATTTGTAGGATCTTCAGTTTAGCCTCAGAGATAATGCTTTATAAGACCATTTCCCACAAAGAAATTATAACTGAGCAATAGTTTTAATTTGAATTTTATAATACCTATGTAATTTATAAGTCCTAAGCAATGGTATAACCATTTTCACGCTAAATCCATACTGCCAGTGACATCAATAAACTTACTAAATTTGTATTTTAATAATAACAATAATAATTAAAAATAATGATGCATTTATTTGAAAAATTTGAAAATTTACTTATATATATTATAAAATATTTGTTATATAGTATATTCGAACTTTTGCGACAAAATGCCAAAAACCACTTAGCAAAGATTAACTTTTTGCCTGCTTATCACTTCAATCATACAAACAATAAAGAATAAATACCTGTTCAACGCCTGTTGATAAGGGCTCAAGTTCTTATAGTACTGTTGGGAATAGTAAGGGTTGTAACGGTAGAACGAGTTGTCTCTTCCATAGAAATTTCTGTATCTGTCGT